>APFE031049718.1:0-36055 GCA_000404065.3 Pinus taeda | reverse complement strand
GGTTTAGAATGTATAGGTGCCACCAAACTCCACAAGAGAGGTTAATAAAGGACCCTATTAGGTGGTTTCAACCTCTAAGGGAGTGACAAGTCCATGGTACATGCATCAAATGGCAAGGGTCATGTGAAATAATGATGGATTGGACTGGGGGTGAAGGGGAGGGTCCAAGCCACATGTCGTTGTACAAAGGTAACTATAATGAGGGAAGCCCACAAAAGCGGTATTTGAATGTAGGAGGTCCGAGGGAGAAATCATGGAAAATGAGTTACCCTGACCTTTTTTTTTCCACCTTCCTTTATACGCCTTTTGCCTTTTAATGATTTCTCTTTCTTTTAATTGCACGGGCCTCCAAGGGATGAGAGCATGATGTGTATGATAAAGCAGTGATTACCCCCCTTAAGGTTGGGCAATTCATCGTCCATCAAGGGTTTGGACAATCATGGGTTCCTTAATGATGCAAGGGGCACTCAACTCATGTTTGGATTTTTCCCACATGCTAAATTCTTATGTCTCAGCCATCTTTTGTATTTTGTGCTACATTTCCTGTTGTAAGTGGCCAAATTATGCTTTTAACTTTCTTTTTAGTTTCATCAACCTCCAAGGCATCGTTCCAGGCCCGACCCAAAGTGTGGACAAGAGGAGGGGGAGGCTAACTCCTTGTGGACCTAATGGACAAATGTGGACCTAGATGGAAAAAGTGTGAAAAGGGGTTATAATGAGTGGAGGGGAGTGAGATATATGGTGTCAGGAAGCAATACCACACAACCAAAATCAAGGTTTCCCAGTAGTGCCACTCCTAAAGCTAGTAGCCAATAGAGGAGATCCGACAAGACTAGGATACAAGATTAACCACCAAGTTGGGACAAGGGAACAAGAGTACAATCCAAACCCATTCTTTCTACCAAATCTCCCCACTAATCCATTTCCAAATGTGTCTAAGAAAAACAGGCATAAGCACCTAATTTCATAATGAATAGCCATACCCTCTGGGTTGGAAGTTGCACCTTCAAACATACACTCATAACAGATGGGTGAGGGCACATAATGGCTGGCTCAGGTGGCAGAGAATGATGGCACATCGATTTATCTAGTAGCTGCACGGGGTTGTTGGCGGTCGGCTGAAGAGAAATCTAGGAGAAAAATTCTCCTGTAGGTGTCACCCACTAGTGGTGGGTAACAAGATTAACAACTATAAATTGAGGGGAAGACCTAGGAACTTTCACTTCACTTGGGGGCTACAAGCACCTAACAGGGTTGATCATTAGCCATCCCTACCAAGGGATAAAACACCTTTGCAAGGACTTGGTCCAAATATTGGATGGTGATATTTGTTCAAAGTATTAACATGCCATTAACATTCAAGTTTGGTCCATTTAGATGCATTATTGATCTTAGTCTCTAATGGATGGTTTCTTTCACTAGATTCCTTGTAGTTTCTGTTGGGTGGTCCACGAAATACCAAGCCTTGATGGCACCTACTCCATAGGTACCTAAGCCTTCCAGAAATGTATATGGCCTTAGCAAATATAGCCTTGAGAGAATGGAGCCTAGTGACAACATAAGAAAATGTTACATGTCCCACAGTACCTTCAGGATCCAGGACATTGGTCAGCGTACCTATATTTGTAGATTCTTCATGACGACACCACTAGACCCAGTATGTCCCCACGCTGGTCTTGACACAACCTAATGCGAAGGAGCTAACTCAAAGCCCAAATGAGGATGGTCTCCCATTGAGAGACTAGGGAGGGGTTGTTGCAACTAGAGAAGCCCTAATGTTGGAGAGAAAGAAGCCTTATTTGTAGTTGGAGACCCATGGAGACCACATGATGGCACCCCAACTACACTTGGAACCCCAGAGGAGGATTTGGGGTAGATTTGAGGACTCTCCCTCAATTTTTTCATGATCCAAGCACCTTCACACATCTAGACACCTTAGCATGACATTTGGAACCCTAAAAGGGCATGACGTCAACATTTAGAGAGGCTATGTCTCACACACGTGGGCAATTATGGTCTTTTTTGTCATTAGCTAGCAGAATAGCTTATAAACCCAAGGCTATTTTATGCCAAACTTGTTATTAGGGGCTTCATTAGGCTAAAATACTTGAGATATACCTCTTATAAATAGAGGTCACCTTCAATTCATTTGTATCATCACTTGTGGATCAATTTTCCCTCTTAGAGATTTCGGCCTAGCTGAAATTTGTCTTGTATCTTGTGGAGATGTGATCTATTGTGAAGTTTTTTCAGTTATTCTCTTGTTTTGGAGATGTCATTTTGGAACAATGAACCATTGGTTCATGCATCTATCTTGTAGCCTAGCTGAAATTTATATTGTATCTTGTGGAGATATGATCTATTGTGGAGTTTTTGCCTATGAAGCTATTCTGTTTTTTTGGAGATGTCATTTTGGAGCAATAAAGGATTGGTTCATGCATCCATCTTGTAAGTGTTCTTTGTATTGGAAATATATTTTATGGCTATTGCATGCAATGTTTATTGTCTAAGGTTTCTATGTGCTAGTTATTATTGAATTTTTTTTTATGGAATCTTAGCAATGGTATTGTATGCATTACCCTTGTGAATTTGTGTGAAATCCCATGTGTGATACTTCATGAGTGGTGGAAGCATCATTTTTTCTCCTATCCACCGAAGTTCAATTCCAAGGGACATGTTTGGCTATTGTGATAAGGGTCGAAGAGTAGACGACCCCTAGAATAGATCTCAGTCCAGTGGGGTCAAGATGTTTTGACTCTTGCTAAGTCATAAGTTATTGGTATATCTACCTTGCGATATATTGGATATACTCTTGGTGTTATGTTGGCAGTCAGAAGGTTTGATCTTGGACCTTCCCCAAATTACTTCGTGTTATTGATTCACCATGGTGGGGAAAAAAAAAGTTGGCATAATAGAGTGCTAGGAGGGCATAAAAGTTTGTTAGTTCAAAAAAAGATCTCCCCCATGCACCAAAGATAGTCCTAGAAATATGTTTCGACGAAAACTTCAAAAGACACCTATCAATGTATCAGGGGAATTCATAGGATGAGAAATTCAAAGATCAAAAATGCTCCACTAGTCAATCCATAGAGGCTTTTCAAAAGATATGTTTTCAAGATTCAAAATCATCCAACACACTATTGAGGCCCTTTAAAGAATAACATTCTAAAGTCAAGAGAAGCCCAATCATGTACTATATTCATATCAGGGTAACTCGATTGGTAGACCATTGGTGACTCCAAAAGAAATCATTGTCAAAAAATACAAGGTCCAAAAGAATGTTCTTCCCAAAATATCAGAGCATTTCAAGGAAGTATCAATTTGAAATATCCGTTAGTGAGTTCTCCACAATCATGCAAATGAAGACAAGTGCATTTGAATGAAAACTTAAAACAAGCCTCTTTATCAACAACAATCATTTCCTAATCAACACTACGTTCACTTTTAAGGATGAAATTGAAAAATCATAAAGCAAGTGCAATGTAAGCAATTCAAGATAATTCAAGAAAAAAGGGGGGTCACCAAAACTGTGGGCTTGGGGGGTTGTTGAGCTCCCAAGTATTTTGAATATTTTATTAGTGAGCCATATTTGGCTGCCACATCAAGAACAACATCTTCACTTTAAAAGAAGATGATGGAAGAACAACAACACTCATGGAATGTGGTATCCAGGAATTGTTATGCAACTAGATACTATAAAAGGCCAACAATTTGGGAGAAATAATAATGCATGGAGTGAAAGGTAATCATAAAATGATGGCATTAGCAAGAATCAATTGTGGATGGATTGATAATCATGGCATCAAGAGAGAACAAGCCTAAGGAAATTCAATTGTTCAGTTTCATCATATGTAAATTTTAAAACACTTTACTACAATAATAGGGGATATATAATGACTATAATGGGGATATATAAGGGGTCAAATGTTTATATAAATGTTTGGCTTGATAGGTGACCTGCATGGGAAATGAGTAAGAAGTTAAGAACTAATATATATAAGAGGTCAATAGAGTCATTATTACACAAATTCACTTGTGATTATTGTACTTGGATGTAATTGGGTTCTCAGAATTTTAGTTGAATTTAATGATTTTTCCAAAGTTTACATTATGGTTTGTCTTGTCAGATAGAAAATATGGGGGATTTATCTTTGAATGCATCCCTTAATTTATGGGCAGGGCTGGTCTATTCATGGAATAGTGGGAGATAGGCTTTAAACCTATGGAAAACACTTTCCAAATTGTTTCAGATTAGGTTGGGCTACCCATGCTGCTTTTAGAATTCTAGCATGATTCTTTGTTTGAGTCGATTGGTAACTCCCTGGGAAGTTCTTCTGCAAATTGAAGACAAGAAGATGGCTCAATAAACCATAATACATTTGGAGATAATGGGAAAAAGGGAAAAGGGCCTTGGCCTGAGTGACCCTTAGCCTTATGGAACATGCTTGGAAGCATGTAGTATATGATAGATATGAAAACATACGTTTCATACGAGTATGTTTGAAGCATGGTCATTTAACTAGGTCCTCTGCAAGATTACCTTAACAAGACATCCAAGAAGATGGTTGGACCACATGAAGAAGGAGAGGTGAAGGAAAGAAGTTACTAAATAATATTAGAGAAAATTTTAAATAAGCAGGAAGATTTACAGGACAACTCTTCAAAGTGCTAGCAGAAATAGAGCCTCATAAGAAAGTGAATTCCTTGAGTCCAGAATATCAGTATGAGCAAAAAGATGGCTTGGCTGGTTTGGAGTCATGATCAAAGTGGTAATTTGAATAGGAGAAAAACACAATTGAAGGGTGGGTCCACAAATCAGCTTGTAACCGATCTCAGATAGAAGCATATCATAGGAGGAAGAAACTTCTGATTTTCATGAGATTGATGATAAAGACATTCACGCTTGGTATGGAATTCCAATTCCTATAAAAACATTAGTTGCTGGTAATGAAAGAAATCAAAGAATTGGATCTTGATAGAACCTGGACAAAATCTAGTGTCTTTGGATCAACAACAAAGCCTGGATCACAAATTCTAGTGTCTTTGGATCAATAACAAAACCTGGATCAAAAAGGTTTCTCTATTTGTTTCTTCCTCTTCTAATCCCCGCTTGAAGAGCCAGCATATCAGACTGGACACCATAGTCTCAATTTCTATGTACATCCTAAGGAAAAATAAGCTACTTGTATCACAAGTTCTTCCCTTAACCTATGGAAGGCAAAACTCCCATTAACCTATTAATTGAAAGTTCTTACCTTAACCTATTGAACAGAAAACTCCCATATGAACTCTTTCTACCTTCAAAACTATGTTCATAATAGTTACCTCAAACAAAGCAAAGAGTGATCAGCGGTGACCAGAAAGGCAATAAACATAGAAGTCAGAAGAACTTCCCTTGACTGCAGAGGGTGGAGAAACAAGATGATAAAATTTGTTGAAATTTCCTTCCAAAGAGATCTGGCCGCACTCCTAAAAGATATGTTTCAAAACCTTTCTTCCAAACACAATGTCCATTGGTGATACCTGATCCAGCTAGCCTGTGCTTGAGAATGCATGCAAAAGAATGTACCAACCAAGATTCTAAGCTTAAAAGTACAAAATAGTCAATCAGTACCTGATGTATTTTTGTAATTTTTTACATAGGGCAGCGGTTTTCCACCAAAAAATAACAGGTTTCTCTAGGAAGAAAAATAATTAGTTGATGGTCCAAGTCTCATCTCTCTTATTTTAGCTGAAATGTTATATCTTTAGATGGTTTGATATACCATTCTGCTTTTAAATATATTTTTGGATCTTTGAAAAAGGATACATCAGGTCCTCATAGAGACATCTGTCAAAAAAGAGATATATAAAAAGAAGCATTTTTGTTCTTTCCTCAAATACTATTGTTTAATTTTCAGGAAGAAAGAAAATGAAGATGGTAATGAAATATCTGGCAAAGCTATCCTTTATTGTTTTGACGTACGCCTACAATCTCATAAAGCATGGTATCCTTCCGTGTGTATTAGTTTTTCAAGAGATGATTATGATAAATTATTTTATGGAAGAAGAGAACTTTCACCATGTGCAACTTCCCACATTATGATGAAACAAACAAACGTCAACAGCTTTCTTGATTGTCTGGCTACATATGCCTATCATTCATTCATGTAAAATAATGTCATTTTTCTTGATACAGGAGTGAATATTTCAAAACAGGAACCTAACTAGTCTATTATGAATATTAATTTCTTGATTTTAACAATTTTGGCATGGATTATGTGACGTTTTAGGACCTCTCTTTCACATGTTAAATTGTGTTGTTAAAGAAAAGACATTACCTTGGCGAGTATCTCCGTACCATCATCCAATTCTAATTTTATTTGACTGTTTTTTGTTCTTTCAATGGTTATGATATGTGAGCCAAACCATATGGTATCTTCTGGCATATTTCGAGCAAGAGATTCCAGGAGGACCCTGCGTTCCACCCCACGCACTTCCTGGCTGTTAAATTGAAAGACAACAAGAACAGTTGAGAATGGAGGAAAATTCAAAGAAACTTATAGGAAAGCTATAAAAATGAGTATTCTTACAATTAAGTGATCTGTAGCTTTGGGGTTGTTGTGATAGTATTTCTTTCGTTTCTTCATTTCTTGATTCTAAGGCTATTATTAGATCAGATTTCATGAGTTTACAGGCTGAGAAAATGAGACCACAGGAGCACAATAGAAGAAAAGCCACCAACTCTTAGCTTTTCGTCAACCCTTTGGACATAATAATCCAAAATCAGTGTTTAAGAATCAAAAATAAAAAATGTTTACTTTTTACCATTAAACAATCCTTAAGATGTGGTCTTTTAGAGAATATACAAAACATCCCACAGATATTGCATTAGGGGAATTTTGAGGTCACGAATAGGCCTCGAAATAAAAAATTGACTATCGAAATCAACTGTAAAAGAACCAATAGGATTCAAGATAATGATGTCAACCATAAAGCTAAATAGTTTTTGGCGGTAATGGAAGAAAACTGCATTTTTAAATCATATTTTCTACTTATCTCTTGATAGGTTTACTCAAATTTGAAGCGTAGGCACTCGTTGGATGCAGAATTAAATTCCACATACAACTTGTATCCAGTTTACATACTTCTGATAAACTCACAGTAGGATAAACTAGAACTACAACGAAAGAAATGTGTTTCTTGAAAAACAAAAGGTTTTTCATGTATGGAACTTATGCAAATTTAGTGCTCATTGGATGTGGAATCATCCAATGAGTTCTTTCACTTGAAATTTAAGTAAACCTATAAGGAGATAAATCAAAAATACAATTAAAAAAATAATTTTCTTTTTTGACCTTTGAAGATTCGTAGGTCTTATTTTATTATTTTTCTCAGGAGACACATTTTAGACCTCAAATTTTCCTTGATGAAAGTTTTAAATAGCTTTCTGTAGAGAATTATCATTCCATTGGGAATTTCCACTATAGTGTTCCAAATTCATCATCTTGAATTGTCAGGAAATAAATTTAGAATAGCATAAAATGTAAGAAATGCTTTATGCAAGTGATGTATACAGAGTTGTGGTTCAGCAGTGGCGACAATGGCATGTCAGGCCACCCACGAATGTTCAAGTCTTGAGGAGGCATGAATAAGCAATTGGGATCAAATGTGAATCTGGATAATTTTCATGTAAGAGTAGTCCTTGTTGCAGAAGCTTAGACAAAGGGAAAATGAGTAATAGTAATAAAGATTCAATTCCTTCAAATTAAATCTGTTTGGAAAGGAAAGTATGGGAAACAAAATGATTATATTGAACTAAATCTATTTGGAAGGGAATATATGCGGAAGGAAAGGGTTCATTCTAGTTATTCGTAAACAAGTGACAAAACCAAAATTACATAGACAAATAATGATTAGAGATCCTCTTATAACAAAGGCCATTCAAAAGCCAAAAGAATGATAGGAATTACTTCAGCCTGGGAATAAATAGTGGAAGTAAATTCTAGGACATTGCTAGAAAAGCTTTTAGTACGACTAGTAACCTTTAACTTTACAAAAGACTCTCAACACTAGGATCTAATAAATATATAAGAACAAATTGTTATGGAAATTTTCCATTCATAAGTATATATTTTCCATACAAATGCTCGAACTATAGTGGAGAGGTCCAAACTTACAATCATTTAATCTGATCCAAACTCAAAGTATCATTTAACCCATTGAACTTGTGGGGAATCTTCACCAAGGCTAATGATTGTGAAGGGTTTATGATCAAGTTTATATATCCAACTTTTCTTGATAACATCCAGAAAATTGGTAATTTTTTTATCATAATTCTCAATAGTAGACCATTTACTAATGGTCATGCCCTTCACTACCCTATTGGGGTTAGTCATTTTTCCTTAAGTTTATCCATGTTACATCTCAAGCTTGTTTGCATTATGTAGATGAGATTGAAAATGAAGACCATAACATTGAAGCAAGATGGGAGAATTTTGACCCCAATAGTAAACAATTAGGTAATATCTAATGCCAATGTGGTAATCAATCATATTTTAACCAGATTGTCTTGGTAGAAGGATGCCCACCAATGCTAATTGAGCATTCATAAGCCCATCACTAGATTTCTCCCTTCAACCTCAAGTGTTAGGATAGCACCAACTAGTTTCTTCCAGGATCCTCCAAGGACTACCCATCTAGGACCTAGAAACCCATAGCATTCCCCAAGGGACATTATCGAGGTTCGCATTGTCTCACTCACAATTATGGAAGGTGACATGGACGTTTTTTCTTTCTTCTCTACATCTACTTGAACTTTGAGTACAATATAATAAATTTCTCTTTCTATATGTTGAGGTTTATCCTCATGATTTTACCACTCACTCTCTACTTTTATTTTTCATCTCACTTGTGTTTATATTTCTTTTTCTTTTTCGACACTTAGGAGTTGCCTAATCCTTCCAATCATACCAGCCCAGCATCTGAGTACCAGACATTATGCCATTGTTCTCTTGAAATTCAACAACTAAATTAGGCATGCACCATTTTAAACCTTGAGGTAAAACATTTAATACATACCCCATAATTGAGATCAGCTACTGACCAAAGAAAGATGCCATATAGTCAGCTACTGGATCATGGAATGGATGAGAAAAATTTATGGTTGTCTCACTTTCTTGAACAATTTCCAAGGAGGAATATTTTTGTAACAGGAAGCCACTGACATTGCTTGGCTCTTCAACTATGGGCTCCTCTCGAAGGAGTTGTTGTTGGTAATATTCTCCCTACTTGTTTGTAAGCAGATCTCTTTGAAAGTCTGCAATAATCTCATCCTCTTATGAATCATCTGAATCATAGATCATAGAATCTTTATCGACTTTAATATCAACTTCTTGAACTTGTTCTCCATTTGGAGGACATGGATCGTAAACTGGTCCCTCTTTATTAACCTCCTGGTGGACCTCCTCTTTTTGTGCAGCTTCCCATGACTAGGACTGTTGTATTCCTGCATTGCTCAACATCCCATTGGAGTCGTACAAATCATAAGAAGGAGAATCATCAAATTCGGAAGAACAAGATCTTTGAACTTCAAACCTTCCTTTTTTGATTCATCTTGGTACATTCATGTGCTACCACAAAGGACCCTCCCTTATTAAAATCTTAGTCCCTTATTATCAGTTAAAGATTTTAAAGGATAACCATTCTCAGCACTTTCAGGAGGTAACTTGAATAGACACTATTTATTTTTTCATTCCCAAGATCGAATGGATCCCAGAGTTGTTGGGAAATGTCAAAATTTTGATGATGTCTTCATTAACAGTCACTTCTTGTGTCATCTTCGTTTATTTTGGAGATTTTTTGAGATGTAACAAGTATAACAATCTTATGGACAAATTTCTCCCATAAGTCATTCAACTAGCTAGCATGTCCTAATGAAGTATAGGGCCCAAATTGAAATCTTTTCATGTTAATTCTCTGCATCCATATTCCTGATACAGTCTCAACTTTCACGTGTGTAATTTGACTCATACGGGGTGTTGTCCCTTGTGAAAGATCTGTCACCTCATTTTGATTTAGCTAAATTTAGAAGTTCTAATTTTTTTCCTGACCCTCTTACTAGATGTTCTTGTTTTCTTGTTTGTCTTGCTGAGTTTCCAAACAAATGTAATCAAATTTAAGGCTGTATCCCTTTTCCAGTTCAATTGCATGCAGCTAAAAAAAAAGCAGGGAATTAAAACTGAATGTGCCCATCAAGAAAATATCTTACTAACAGAAGCTTTGAGGGTAGCCCCACTATAATGTGCCTTCAACTAATCCAACGAGATCAAATTTGCACAAACTGAAAATCCTTCTTCCATACAGTTTCATATAGAAGAGAGATATTTAATGAATTTAAAACCAAATCTGAGTAGGGTGCCACCTACTTCTTTTCACCCCCATCCTTCTCACAAAAACCCAGCTTCAGACCACACTATTAATGTCCAGCCACAGTGAGTGCTCAAGACAGAAGACCTTGGTGAAAACAGGAGGCTTAAACTGTAGCTCAAAGACCAAAAACAATCAACAAAAATGTGTTGGTACGAATTAGAAATTAGAAGCAAATTGGTATCCAATTAGCTCGTGCAAAAATGTGGTAAAGTGCATTAAGTGTGTGAAATCTTGTTTCAAGTTTGCAGACTTTACAATTAGTTGTACTTCCAGAGCTAGCCATTAAGGTCTCTTACACTATGTCAGCCTGGTTAATTCATGCAATGATTCAGAGTTATCAGTTGTCCTTCAAATAGGTTTATTGCTTGCTAGTTGGTGTAATGTGTAAGAATATAGACTAGCTAAAGAAATTGAGCTAAACTTGCCTACTGGAGTCAAAAGCTTTAGTAAGGAAGATATTCTTGAGTTTATCTTAGATGAGTTTAACCCAGTCATAATGAAGTAGTTAGGCAAAATTACTGCATCTGTGAATTAGAATGATTACTTCCTCAACTCATGAGGCCTATTGCTGCAAAATCTTGCACCTTGGTTCAAAGCGTCACCAAGTAAGGGAAATGCACAAGAAGACAAGGGTATCACCACTGTCACCTCAACAACAGCCCCTTTTCTATTTTAGTGTTGACTTCCAGCGACCACAAGGGAGGCTTTCTGGTAAGTCTCAGGGATCAAATAACCCTAGATGGCTAAAGCTAATTATCCCCCAAGGATCCTACAAAGAAGACCCACCAAGACCTAAGCACTATAAAGGCTAAGGTTAAGTGGAGGAGTGCAATGCAAGCAAAGAGGTTCAGAATGCCTATGGGTCAATCCTAAAACTGTTTGGACCTTGGGAGTCTCAAATAGAGTCCTGGAACACCCTAAGCACACAAGACTGCAGCAAACTAGCTCAAAATCTGCAGTTTAGGACACCAAACAAGACTATTACAGTAGCAAAATTAACCATTCAAATTCTATAAAAATTATACTCAACAAAAGGTTATAAAATTAACAACTTAAAAATCAAAATTCAGCAAATTCCAACTGTTAGATTAGCCAGTAATTGCATAAAAAATAATCATGTCAGCCCTAAATTATCGCATAAGAATGCATGAAAAATAAGTTTTATACCTCTCCAATGCACTTTAAATTGATTCCACTCAATAGGACATTCAGAAAAATATTAAATCGTTTAAAAATGTTATCGCTGAAATTTATCTCCAATATCAATGCAATAAAATAAAAAAAGGGTGATTTTAATTAAACTAAGTTTTTGTAAAATTAAAAGAAAAATACAATTCAAGCCAGAAGATGGATAGTGACTATTTCCTTCTCCATGTATGGCAATGGCATCTAGGATACAAACCAAAACCTAGGGCTTCTAAAGGGGAAAAACCTAATTCCAACAAGCTAGGGAAAATTAACCTACTTGCCTTAAGGTTTGAATTAGGGTTCTCAATTCTCAAAAAAAATCAAGGGAGAAGAATTAACCTAGTCTCCTCAAATCTTTGGAAAATGGGATAGCTCAACAAGGGAAAAATGCACAAAATTGCCAAATAAGCCAAAATAACATTGATAGCAATTCCTGTGATCATAATCCAAGCAAAATAAATATACTTCACATGCATCATCCAAGATTCACCATGAAAAAGCTTGAGAAGAGCTCAATCCACCAAAGAGAAAAAGGCTAGGCCTAGTCACTCAACTAGGCCTCCATTGCGAACTAGTATACAAGAAAAGCCAAGAAATGAGAATCCAATGTGTGACAAGATGATCCAAGGGATGAATTAGTTTCATTATTTATTCAAGGCTAGGTAAGTTGATTTCCCTCCAAAAAGGATAAAAGAACCCCAAAATTGATAAATCCATGATACAACTGAAAAGGTTCATGAGGCTACCTCAAAAATAGCTGAAACATGACACTATGCCTCAAATAGCACACACATGTGAGTTAATAAGCCTCTAAAACTTAACCTCGTGCTCCAGGGAGCCTCTCTCTCATTTGAAAGTGCAAAGGCACCTCTCAAAGGTGTGCATCATCAACAAGCCATCTCCATCATCTTACGGGGTGCTCTGTCAACAAGTAGACCATCCTCATCATCAAGTGGGCCATCCTCATCAAGACATCTCAACAAGGGTGCCAATAATAGTACTCCAAGGATGATGTCACAGGGCTAAGGAGCAACATCATCATCAACAAAGGTGTGCCAACCCTTCTAAAGGGGTCCCAATGGATCATTGTTATCAAATGAGCTCATACAGAGGGCAACTATTGAAGTTTCAAAGTTTACTTAGTTAGAAACACTCTATGCACTTTATCTGATTTATTCCTACTTGCTTGCTATTTTCCTTAACAATTTATTTACAATGTAAATACTGAAAATAAACACTAGTGCATGCTCAACATATTACAGATCAGCAACTAAAAGAAACAGAAACAAACACGCCAAATGACACCATTATTTTTGGACTAATGTCCCTGAAAAAACCCAATGTGGGAAAACCAGTGCAGCTATCTAAGGGTTTTCTTATTAAGCAATATCAGAGTACAATCTAGGTGCTGAAACTAGCCTACCCAACAAAGAATTTCCTTAGCAGTAATACCTCTCAGTTTCTGACAAATCTTCTGGCTGAAACCCTAGATAATCCTTCCAGCATCTACTCAGCACAAATCTGCCCCAAAAACCCCAACGTCAGCCTCTCTTTGGACTGCGTCAACCCCTCTCTGCCTCACGCTGCCCTGCATCACCCCGGATGGGTTTGCGTCAGCCCTGGGAGGCCCTTCGTCAACCCCCTGGCCCTCTATTAGCAACAATGGCCTCTCTGAGGTTCTGCGCAGCTCCCAACTGCCTATACGTGGCCCAGCGTGAGCCTTGGCTGGCTCTGCGTCACTCTCCTTGGCTATTGTGCTACTCTCCCCGCACTATCTCTGCCTCTATGTACTCAAATGCCCCTCAGTTGCATTTCCCGATCACTAATTCTATCTCTCTTAGCAAACTCTACTCTAGAGAATAGAATGACTGATCACTCTGGTGTATTCTCCAAGTGACCCTCAAGCCTCCTCTTATACTTTTCCTATTGACATATCAACAACTGAGATTAAGTCCCTAATCAACGACTAAGATTAGATCTGGCTTGATCCATGTCTTTTGGACTATTCTAACACAGATTCATATTAATACACATTAATATTTTATTTTCCATATGTTTAAACTTAGGGACTCCATTAAAAATATTAATTATTTTAATATCTCCTGGTCTGTTTAAAATCTGCCCAAACCCTTTCTAGGTATTGGAGATCTCATGCGCCCCAACCTCACCAAATTTCGTGTCTAAAGCACATCCAATGCTATCCCAAATCAACACTCCCTCTTAGCGAGGAATATGCTCTAGCAATGCTCCTCACGGAGTATTAACTCTGATCATCTAGCCTCAGTACCTGTGCTGATGCTAGGCCTTCCTGCCCAACATCCTCTGCACCGCTGCATCTTGTACTGCTGCCCATGGTTCTGCCACTACCACTGTTGCATCTGTATGACAACTCCCTCTACATCCGTGTTGCTACTAGCCCTTTCTCCCAACAATGCATCCACACTACACCTCCTCTCATCATGTTGCATTATGTTTCCCACTACTGCACTGCAACTCAGTTACCGATAAGTAAGTAACTGATCTCCCAATCTGACCTCCCTGTTGGGCTAGAGACACCCATTGATGCTAAAACTCCCTCTGCCACTAACAAGTGCTCCCTCTCTGACCTCTGCGATGCTGCAACATCTCCCTGCATCTCGCACCATTGCACACCTCTCTGTGTCATCTTGCACTGGTGCAACACTCCTGTGCCTCTCGCATTGCTGTAGCCTGCTAGCCTTGCACTGTCTCGAGACTCCTGCACTGTAGCTCTCTCTGCTGCTCCATCCGCATCCGTCCACCCGACTCAACTAGTCCTGCTACTCCTCTTCGAGGCTCCCGTAGCAAGGTCTAATCCAAGAGGCTGGGTACCTCGAGGATCCTGCCCCTCATTCAATGTAGCCTGCCTGACTACAGCTCAATGTCTCCCCACTTCTTCTCAAGTGGTGCGGTGCACTCATGGAAAAGTCATCGCTTGTCAAAAGTGCGTTCCCTACCCATGCTAGCATTGTCTTAGTCTTGGAAGACTCTCCCTTACTCCTCTTCCTTGGACACTAGGTCGCATAATGACCTAGCTCCCCACAGTGGAAGCACTTGATCTTGGAGAGATCCTTCTCCTTCCGCTTTTCCTGCTTTCCCTCAAATGCTAGGGCCACGTCTTCCTCCTCCTGCTTGACTTTGATCCCCTTGCTGCTACTGCCCGTCTTCGACTGTCGTCTAATCTCTTCATGGCGAAGAGCCGCCCACATCTCGTCCCAAGGTGAAGTGTCCCTCTGCCCAGTATACTCTAGACAAATACTTCCCAGTCTTCTGAGACAACATTCAAGGCTGTCCTCAACATTAGCTCTTGATCCGATGTTGCCCCTATAGCAGTTAATTGATCTCGGATCTCATTCAGTCCTCCGAGGAAGGTGTCAATCAGTTCTCCATTCTTTATTTGATACGACCTTAACTGATTCTCAAGTAAAATTCTTCTCTGCACAGAAGTATGCTGGTACAGCTTCTTGAGAGCCTCCCACATCTCAAAATGTCGTTTCCTTCTTGCCTTCCTTCGCCTCTGCACTGCCTCTTCCCGACTAACCCTTGACGACACAGAGACTGCGTCACCCTTCCTTGTTGTTGCTCTACTAGAAACAACTTTTGTCACCTCGAGACAATTGTTTTCTACTGTTATTGCTCCGCTCGGCTGATGTCCTTCAGTCTTCCTGTGATCTGCAATCATGCTCTGATACCATGTTGATGTTTCTAAGTTTACTTAGTTAGAAACCCTCCATGCACTTTATCTGATTTCTTCCTACCTACTTGTTATTTTCCTTAACAAGTTCTTTATAATGTAAATAATGAAAATAAACAATAGTGCATGCTCAACATATTACAGATCAACAACTAAAAGAAACAGAAACAAACACGCCATATGACACCATTATTTTTGGACTAATGTCCTCGGAAAAACCCAATGTGGAAAAATTGGTGCAGCTATCTGAGGGTTTTCTTATTAAGCAATATCAAAGTACAATCTGGGTGTCGAAACTAGTCTACCCAACAGAGAATTTCCTTGGTAGTAATACCTCTCAGTTTCTGACAAATCTTTTGGCTGAAACCTCGGCTAATCCTTCCGCAGCTACTCAACACAAATCTGACCCAGAAACCCCAGTGTCAGCCTCTCTCTGGACTGCGTCAATCCCTCTCTACCTCACGCTGGCCTTGCGTCACCCGGGATGGGTTTGTTTCAGCCTTAGGAAGCCCTGCATTAGCAACACTAGCCTCTCTGAGGCTCTGCGCAACTCCTGGATGCCTCTGCGTGGCCCTGTGTGAGCCTTGGCTGGCTTTGCGTCACTCTCCTTGGCTACTGCGCTACTCTCCCGACACTCTCTCTGCCTCTCTGTCTCTTTGTACTCAAATGCCCCTCAGCTGCATCTCGCGATCATAATTCTATCTCTCTTAGCAAACCCCGCTCTAGAGAATAGAATGATTGATCACTCTGGTGTATTCTCCAAGTGACCCTCAAGCCTCCTCTTATACTTTTCTTGTTGACATATCAACGACCGAGATTAAGTCCCTAATCAACGGCTAAAATTAGATCTGGCTTGATCCATGTCTTTTGGACCATTCTTACACAGATTCATATTAATACACATTAATATTTTATTTTCCTTAAGTTTAAACTTAGGGACTCCATTGAAAATATTAATTATTTTAATATCTCCTAATCTGTTTAGAATCTTCCCAAACCCTTTTTGGGTATTGGAGATCTCATGTGCCCCAACCTCTCCACCAAATTTTGTGGCTAGAGCACATCTGATGCTACCCCAAATCAACAGTAACATCCATCGATAGGGTATAAAGCCAACCTAGGAGCGACTTGCGAAGTCTTGGAGCACCTTGCGAAGTCTTTAGGCACATCATCTCTCTAGGTTGCCCTAGCTCAACTAAATAGTGTCCAAGGTGTTGGAGGGAGAGGGTGTCATCTTCAACATTACTAAATCATTTCGAGGCCAAAGGCTCCTCAAAAAGTGGGCAATGTCTTTTCTCTAGGTGCTTTGGTAGAGCTCTCGAGTGGACTGGATGTCCTCTATGAAGTCCTGAAGAAGCATGCTGAGATCCCTCAAGGGATGACCATTTATACCGGAAGCAAGAACCTAACACAACTCATGGAATCAAGTGAGATCGCCATCAAAGGTAACACAAACCATAAATGTATTTTAGTGCGCCATATTTAATGGAAGAAGGCGTTAGAGTACATCACACAAGCCTTATCTTCAAATGTATTTCTATCTTAAGAATTGTAAACAAGTTACTCCACTTAAGTATGGGAGGGCTATCATCAAGCCTTATTAGGTGCTTCGCACCTCAAGGGGAGGAACAATTCCTATGTCGACCCCTCAATCAAAAGCTACAAGTGAAAGGTGGCATTGAATGGGGTTTACTTCATGGAAGATTCCATTGTGGTTTACCATATATGCAACCGTTATCCTTAAGTGTCATGATGTGAAAAGGGAGCAATCATGGGACTCGAGTTACCCCTTTTTTATCTTATTTTTACCACCCGTCTTGTGCACCTTTCTCTTTAATGATTTTCTTTTTCTTTTTATGCATAGCTTGGGCTACAAGCTTCACTAGATGCATGAATATACCCCTTAAGATCTAGGGGTTCACTGTTCATTGGGATTGGGATGTTCAAAAGTTCCTTTTATTTAGATAGATAATGATATGCTAGGAATTGGGTTAGGGCTAATGAGGAGCGTAGAACCCAAGTTAGGCTTTTGTCCACTCACTTTCATTTTGTTCCAACCGCCTTTCCTTTTAATATTTTTCTTTTAGTGTGGCTACATAGGATTTCAACTTTCTTTCACTTGCATCAACTTCTTATGGCCAAGTTTCCGGGCCCTTCTCAAGGACATGTTACATAGGGAACCAATGAATGTGAGCAACAAGCACTCAACCAAAAGAAGGGACATGGAGAAGAATTAACCTACTCTCCTCAAATCTTTGGAAAATGGGATATCTCAACAAGGGAAAATTGCACAAAATTGCCAAATAAGCCAACATAATGAAAAAGCTTGAGAAGAGCTCAATCCACCAAAGAGAAAAACACTAGGCCTAGTCACTCAACTAGGCCTCCATTGTGCACTAGTATACAAGAAAAGCCAAGAAATCATAATCCAATGTGTGACAAGATGATCCAAGGGATGAATTAGCTTCCTTATTTATACAAGGCTAGGTAAGTTGATTTCCCTCCAAAAAGGATAAAAGAACCACAAAACCGATAAATCCATGATACAAGTGAAAAAGTTCATTAGGTGACCTCAAAAATAGCTGAAACATGACAATATGCCTCAAATAGCCCACACATGTGAGCTAATAAGCCTCTAAAAGGTAACCTCGTGCTCTAGGGAGCCTCTCTCCCCTCGTGCTAGAATAGCATGCCTAGACAGGATAGCATTTATGGAGTTTTGAGAATTGTATATAGATTCTTATATAAATAAGTAGAATAGCATGCCTAGACAGGATAGCATTTAGGGAGTTTTGAGAATTGTACATAGATTTTATATAAATAAAGGCGTGATTTTTTCAGAAATTACATGGAGCCAGTATTACCTGTTGTCTTCAACCTGTAAAGAGAAAGATCTGAGTACTGGCCCATCATTTGTCTGGATCTGCAACCTGCGGATTCCAAATTAATTCAGTAACAAAATAAATATAATAGAATGCAAAACAGAATGCAAATTCTATGGATTAAATCTCTTGAATTATGTCCACAATTTTGTCTACAAACGCTGGAATTACAGGCAATCTCAAGCGAAATGTAGATGAAATGAGTTATTATATCATTACCATGTTTATATATTCAAGAACAGAAAAAGAAAAAGAGGGTATGTTCTTTATGGTTGCCCCACGCAGAAAGGAAAGGGAGATGATAGTGTGATTTTAGCAATAAAAGGAAGCAAAATGACAATTAAAGATGGAAATGCAATTGCTAAGTTGAAAACCAGAAAGTTGGCAATCTGTGTACAACAATGACTTTCCAAAGTCTGCTACAATCATAGCGAATCAAGAATAGCATTCCTTTTAAGAACAATAAAAGCGGATACAGAAATTAATGATCATGCATTTATCTTTGGAACATGAGACATACACAATTACAGACAAGAATCTCAACAAAGAAGTTTGTGTCGATTTTCATTGATTGTTTAGAATCAATACTATCAAATTCATTTTATTCTAAGATATTTTTTTCATAGTTTCCTAAATAAAAAGTACTATTTATAGTAGCAAAACTGCCTTAACCTTGTTATGCAATCATAGTTGAGCCAAAATGCATAGGTGTGTACCATGCAATGTTTTAAAACTCCAACTTGGCCAAGTGTCGACTCCGACTCAGTATCGACTCAGCCAGCTCGATTTCAATGACTCGGTCGTTGTAAAAAATACATTAAATATTTATTTTTTATAAAAACACATAATTTTAAAGATTTTCATTCATGTTTCTAAACACACAGCATTAGAATATAGATAGAAGATAACATATGATCAAAGTAGGCTCATGAATATATCCATTATATTAAAATGGCACCCATAGCACTGTCCAATACATACACAATGATGATATAGAGATCAAAACAAAAACACATAACCAAGGAGGCTAGAAATGGCCTCTACAACAAAAGTTTGTGACCAGTACTACTGGCTACTGCTAGAGTTGCCAACATCATCTAGCTTAGTGTTACTTGGGAGCGGGAGCGAAAGCAGGGAGCGGGAGCGAAAACGGGAGTGGGAGGGACATTTTCAAAAGCTCCCAGTTTGGGAGCGAATCCCGGAGGAGTTCAACAACCAATGTCACTAACATCAAGGTACATAGAGGAATTGGTGCTCTTGATTAAATATGAGTTCCATACACTATACATGACAAAATTCAATGGAAACATTGCAATCCCCCAATCCTGAAATCCTGAAAAATTGAGAAGTCTACTGGATTTTGAATGAAATCTAAAGTTCTACTTTCTCCATATGAAATCCAATGAGGTCGGAACCACTCTCAAACATCCTGAGTCAATTCACAGTAATGTTAAAAATTTAAATAAAAGGATGAAAATGAAAATTAAGAAGAATGTCACTTTTACTTTAAGAATTTAACATTACCATGAATAGCATATCAATACTAGGGATCAGAGTTAGACAGGGAAACCCATGAGTCAGACAGGGAAGCTCAAGGAGTCCCCCACACTCAGAAAAAATAAAAAATAAACGGTTTTTTGGGGTTCACTGGCCACTGTCCGTAACTCGACTGGGTTGATACGGACTTGGTCGAGCCAGCCGGGTTAATACTGAGTCAGCCGAGTTGTTTACTTTAAGAATTTAACATTACCATGAATAGCATATCAATACTAGGGATCAGAGTCAGACAGGGAAACCCATGAGTTAGACAGGGAAGCCCAGGGAGTCCCCCACACTCAGAAAAATAAAAAAAATAAAAAAAAAAAAATAAATAAATAAATAAAACAGTTATTTGGAGTTCACTGGCCACTGTCCGTAACCCGACCAAGTTGATACAGTCTCGGCCGAGCCGGCCGAGTTGTGTAACAACTTGGCTTGCTCGGTATTAACCCGGCCAGCCGAACCGGTTCAATGGTCGGGTCAAATTTTTTTTGACCAACTCAGACCAACTCGGCTGAGTCAGTTCCGAGTCGACCGGGTCTAAAAACACTGGTACCACATACACTTTGACATGTAAGAAAACATTTTGAAGGAGATCCACTTGATCTTTTCCTTATCACGCCTTCTCTTGCCACCTTTAGAGCCCTAGGGTCCTCGCATCCTTGTTAGATCTTGTTAGGGTTCTTATGAGTTTTCACTCAAGTCCACCCTTTTTGTGAGCTTTTGCCTCAATTTTTGAGTCAGTCTTAGAGTTGTGCTTGGCAAATAATAACCAGGTCTTGTTAGGGTCCAGTTCCACTTCTCATTTTCTGGCTTCTTTGTGGGTTTTCGGTTGAAATCAACCCTTTTTGTCATGGCTTGCCTCAGTTTTTGAGTCATTGCTATATAGTAATGCTTTGCAAACAATAACCATCACGAAATGCAGCGTTAACAATAAAATATTTGTTTTGCATGTAGCCTAAATATGTTACAGTTTGGACTTTTTCCAATCATTTTTGTTTAAACTGGCTAAAAATTTAGAAGAATTTCTGAAATCATAGATATCAATTGTTAAGATTGCACAATCCTGGTGCAATAGGGGTTTTTAAGGGGCATTAGATCCATTTTTAAGAAAAATACAAATTCAACAATGAAAAATTGCAATTCCAGCAATTCTTCTCTGACTGGATTCCAATGACGATTACCTGGAAAAGTCCAAATAATAGAACGCTAGACTTCTCATATCCTGGGATATACAACTTTAGATGTGGAATGCTGAGTCTGACTGTATATTTCAAACTATATTGCAACTAATGTGGAACTGCTTGGTGGTTATTGTTTTCCATGGTGCTTTCCCACATGGTTCAAGTCTATATATTGCTGTCACTCATAAGTTCTAACAATAACAAGATGTGTTTGCCAGCAACTTTATACTATCCTTGCATAAGTTCTAACAATAACAAGATGTGTTTGCCAGCAACTTTATACTATCCATGCAGACTGGGGAAAGCCACGGCCTTCTTTTTCTTCTCAATTATAGGTTTTCTGCTTTTAAAGCCTGATGTAAGGCATTTTTGGATCCTTTTAAGGACAGGATCTTGTCGGTTTGACACAACACTTTATTCTTACCACAATTCTTTCCTGGGGTTAGAAGCTATATTCTCGTTTCATGAACACAGTTTATGCTAAAGTTATGATCTGATTGCATTCCAAGAGGGTTTACTTTGGATGAATTTATTCCTTCAGGGATCCTTGCTGCATTTGTTCACCTTCCAAGTTGAAGTGATCTCAACTCTTGACGATTGAGCAATACTCCAACTTATTTGCTGCTTGCTCCTACCAAACAGCACTAAGGGCTCAAGATGGTGACATGTCAATTCCGTTTTGTTGCTTAAGATAGTTACATCATAGATGCATAATTGAATGATATATAGATTCGCTTTCCTGATTGAGAGCAGTTTGTTCCGATGCAGTGCTTCCCATAATTTCTGTTTCATTGCAGCTTTGTTGTGGCACAAGCTCTGACAGAAGACCTTAGCAGTTCCAATACTCTTTTCAGCCCCAATTTGACAATGATAAGGTTTCTGCTTGCTACCTTCTAAACTATCCTGATTGTGGCAGGTTGGGATTAGTCTTGTTTATGAATATCTCATTATCGTCCCTTTCCCTACACTATTTACAGACTATGAAAACCAAAACTAAAGGAAAAACTGAGCTGTCAATTTTGAACATCTCATTTAATGACTCCACTCAAATATCTGTATAGGAGGTTCATCTGCACAAGTTACAAGAACATCCAAGTAAAGGTCACTGTTAAAGCTATTCAACTCGAAGACAGGATTTGATTTTTTTTTTTACTTTTCCAGAAACACACCCGAGTATTTCCTTGTACTCTTTGCGAAGGTCCTCGGCCACTCCCAGAACATCCAGCGCCCGCCAGCCATTCTTGAAAAGAGTCAAAGAAGTTCCACCTGTTCTTAGGGAATCTGCTTGCTCAAGCACCAATGGTTTAACACCAAGCCTGCAATTATCGGCAACATGAGGATTCAATTAACACAGTTTCGCATTTGGCTCTGAAACAAAACATCCTTACCAAACATAAGCTATAATATTGGATACATTAATATAGTCTAGAAAAGGTGCCACAAGCAGGGAATCTTTAATTGTACCCCTAAACCATTAAAGCATGTGAAATCTGGCAACCTTAAGATTTAGCCGTACTTATAACTCGGATCGGGAGCCAGATATTTACCTCTATCAGCTAAAAGCATAGAATGGTAAATGCATAAACAAATAAACTGAAAGCACAAAGAAAAGAAGTGGTGTTCAATTCTGCCTAGGCCAGATCTTTCATAATTCAAAAGCTTACACCCTTCTCCACTTTTAAGTTTATGGGTTGTTGCAGAGTATCGAAACAGAAAATAAAGAGAACCTGTGAAGAGACAAAGCAGTAGCAAGTCCTGCAATGCCAGCTCCCACAATCACCACCTCCTCTTCTCGTATCCGATCAGACCCTTGCAAATTATTTGCGTGGCTGCTGTGGCACACTTTACTACTGATGCTTTCTTTCCTGGTAATACAAGGAAGAGTTATGAAATTTATTAACGAAGTCGAGCGTATGTGATATGTACGAGGAACGAGGTAAGCCAAGGATTTCGCGGCAGAAGCCATGGATTCCGAGCTAAACACAGAAAAGTTTGTTCTTTACCTTCCTTTGATGCAATGCGACATGTTCGTTTAAATACGTCTCCCAGGAGTGAAACTTGGCTCACAGTAAATCACAGAGCATCAGCTAACCGTAAATGTAATCACAGAGCATCAGCTAACCGTAAATGTTGTCTAAATGTATTATGAATAGGTTGGTTTTAGATAACCGTGTACAGAGAATATGATGTAATCACTTTCCAGACAAACTAGATTCATGTTAAATTAGTTTGTTTTTTATTAACGTTGAGGTTGGTTTTAGATAAACGTGTACACAGAATATGATGTACAGGATCATTTAGAATTCATTTTAAATTACCTTTTTTTAGTTTGTTTTTAATTACTATTTAATAGAAGTGAAACTAGATTCATGATAAATTAGTTTGTTTTTAATTAGTATTTATTGTATTAGGTAAATCATTAAATTTAAGGTTTAGAGTGATTAAGTTTGTTGTGATGTAAAAGATTTGTTTTTTTTAAGTTTGATAGATTCAAAGTTAAGATGGATCTAGGTAGGAATTCTATTTCACGTGAATACTATGGGTTTTCATAAATTTGGAGTTCAAAAACTACTAGTAACTTTACCAAATTAAATTTGAAGTCTCACCGAACCGGAAGTCTTGGGTTCAAATCTCGGGCTACCCTTCCCCCGTCGAGGGGTACTTAATGGGCATGTAAATCAGAGAGTCCCGCCCCAGCCTACAAAAAAAAATAGAGAATTTTTATTTTTATTTTATTTTTATTAAGTTAAATGTTTTCAACACATTACATTACACTACAACATGTCTATCATACTAGCCTAAATTCATGTTAACTCCAAATCTACCAAACCAAGTATTGAGATGTATCATATCTTTGCAGCTTAGAATATTTCCATCTCAAGATATTTGATTTCTTTGGACGCTGTGATAGATCCAAAGTTAAGATGGATCTAGGTTGGTTTAATTCCCCCTTTTATTACGCTAGGTTGGTTTAATTCCCCTTTTAATATGGTATATTCTACATAAATATCATGGGTAATACCATGGATTCTCATAAAACTAGAGCTCAAAAACCACCAGTAACTAAACCAAATCAAGTTTACCTTAATTACTCAACAAAAATTAATTAAAAAAATAATAACATAATTTTTTTTTTTTTTAATGAAGGTTTATTTTTGTTTTATTTCGATGGAGTTAAAATGTTTACATTACATTAATCTTTTTATCTAATTTATTTATTTATTTATTCATTTATTTATTTTTATATTTTGACGTAGTCAAAATGTTTTATATTACATCTCTTGCATACTCGAGTATAGATGAACATGACAACACCTCTTGTAAATTTTTTATTTTAACATAGGTTTATTTTTGTTTTATTTTGATGGAGTTGAAATGTTTACATCACATTAACTTTTTTATTTAATTTTAATTTAGTTTTTTATTTATGTATTATGACTTAGTCAAAATGTTTACACAACATTCTATTACAACATCTCTTGCACACTGGAGTACAGAGGGACATGATATGACAACAACTCTTCCATACTGGACTATAGAGCCACAAGACATTACAACATCTCTTGCCTATTGGGCTATTGGGCTACAGAGCCACAAGACAATACAACACCTTTGGCACACTGCATTGGAGATGACATGAAAACACATCTTGCATATTGGACTAGAGAGTCACAAGACATTACAACATCTCTTGCATATTCGGCTAGAGAGCCACAAGACATTACAACACCTTTTACATATTGCATTTGAGATGGCATGACAACACCTCTTGCATACTAGACTAGAGAGCCACAAGACATTACATCTCTTGCATATTGGGCTAGAGAGCCAAAAGACATTACAACACCTTTTGCATACTAAGGCTGCTTTATACAACTACGCTAAAAAAACACCAGTGAACAGGTAAAAAAAATTAAAAAATTATTATTAAATTAATTTTTTTCATAAAAATAAAATATATAATAATTTTTTTTCCATTAAGTCATTAAATAGGTATTAGATTAACAATGGACTTCAATCAACTAGATATGTGCTTATTTGTAATGTCCTACTTAATCTTATCATGCAAATTTTACTAGTGTTTAAATTACTTTAAAATATTGAATTATAAAAATTTTACTAGTGTTTAAATTACTTTAAAATATTGAATTATAATTATCAAGAAATATTGGTGCATACTGGTGAAACTGTAAATAAATTTATCACTGATATAAATTTTGTTATTATTCAATTCCCAACTTACCTTCTCGTATTTAAATTTTGATAGGACATGGCCCTCTGCAATTAATTACCAAATTATATATTCATATCACATTCCTAAAATGTTCTCTCAAATTTACTTTGGAGAAGACATGGCCCTCTCCAATTAATTACCAAATTATATATTCATATCTCATCTCCAAAATGTCCTCTCAAATTTATTTGGGAGAAGACATGGTCCATTCCATTTAATTACCAAATTATATATTCATATCTCATCCCCAAAATGTTCTCTCAAATTTATTTGGGATAAGACCTGGTCATCTCCAATTAATTACCAAATTATATATTCATATCTCATTCCAAATGTTTTCTCAAATTTATTTGGGAGAAAACATGGTCATCTCCAATTAATTACCAAATTAAATATTCATATCTAATCCCAAAATGTCCTCTTAAATTTAATAGAGAGAAGATAAGTTAAATGTAAGAATAAGGGGGTAGTTATGAGATTAATAATAGGTGGTTGAAATGAAGGAGAAAATAAGGCATAAAAGGGAAAAGATGATGGGAGGAGAGAAGAGAGAATATAAGTTAAATGTAAGAATAAGGAGGTAGTTATGCATTAATGATAGGTGATTGAAATGAAAGAGAAAATGAGGCATAAAAGGGGAAAGATGATTGGAGGAGAGAAGAGACTTGGCATTGCTTTTGTTTTGGTTTGGGGGTGGTTTTGGTGAATTCATTTTGAGAAGAAGGGGAAAGGGAGAAGGGAGACGATGAGAGTATTGTTTATTTTGGACAGACACTACATCTGATTGGACTTGAGCTCGGAGAGTTAAGGGACCTGTGGAGGTTTCCTAGGCTAGGAATTACTTCCTTGGTTAGGAGGTAAATCTAGTGGATAGTCCAGAAGAGCATCCCAACAAGATCAAGAGTTCAGAGACATCTCAACCATGTTATCGGAAGAGAGATTCCTCTATTCATATATTACTCAAATAAATAATTGAATTGAAAAGCTCACTATTTAATAGTAAGGAATAAATTTTAAAATGATAATTGTGAAATAGATTATTGCTCATTTTATTATATTTGAAATTAGAGAATTTAATTAAAATATAAAAAACCTTAGAATAAAGACTTACATTATTTCAATCAATTTAATCATTATATCATCATGTATGCACTATAACAAAATAACACAAAACCTTTGGTGGCTACATAAATTAAAAATAAAAGTTGTATGTTACTTTGTTATAGAGCATGCATGTACTAGGGCATTTAATGCCCTTTAGCAAGCACGCTGGTTAGCCCTTGCCATTCACAAATGCCTTAGATGTGATTTTATTTTAATTTGACCAATATAACAACCAATTTATTTTAATTTGACCAATGAGTGTCCATTTATTTTAATTTGACCAAAAATTAAAATGGGATGTGTAATGTTAATTTTGTATTTAAAATTAATTAATTTTATTTAATTTTTTTTGGTTGTGGGTGATTAGTTGTGTCAAGCCCCTCTTATTTAGTCATGACCACATTGTACTCTGCCCGTGAACTGTTGACTGTTGACTGCATCGACAATCACCTAATCATCTCCATCTCCCCACAGCGAATTCATTGTACCTTGCCGGCGTACTATTGACTGCATCGACAATTACGTAATCATCTCCCCACAGCGAATTACCTTAAGACACATGATGACATTGTACTCTGCCAGCGTACTGTTGACCGGAGCTGTTGACTGCATCGAAAATCACCTAATCATCTCCCCACAGCAAATTCATTGTACCCTGCCCGCGTACTGTTGACTGCATCGACTATTACCGAATCATCTCCTCACAGCGAATTATCTTAAGACACATGATGACATTGTACTCTGCCCGTGTACTGTTGACTGCAGCTATAGTTACCTGATCACCTTTGTCAAGCTCACCCGTGTTGACTGCAGCTATAGTTACCTGATCACCTTTGTCAAGCTCACCCTACCGAGCCTATCTTTTTTGAATATTTATTCTGTGTAGTGCGGTGGGCCTATCTTTTTTGAATATTTATTCGGTGTAGTGCGGTGCGGGGGTCCTTGCCCCAATCTATAGCCCTAGCCCCCTGAACTGACCGTCTAGATTCACCGACCATATAGATATTGACTAACCAATAAGAGATGCCAGCAAAAAAGACAAGGCGAATTACCTTAAGACACATTAACTATAGGCCACAGTTACTATAGGTTGACCACCCTTTTGCCTTTCATTCCAGAGAATTCGCCCTCTCTTGATAGTAATTGAGTAACCAAAAAAAGGTGAGTTAACCTCCCTTTCTGGATGGTTCTTTGCCTTTCATTCCAGAGAATTTCATGGTATGTGGCGTACTTTCTTTGCCTTCCAGTCCAGAGAATTTACCTATCATCCCAGATAATTCCATGTTATGTAGCGTAATTTCATTCCATTAGCTGCTTCTGGACATTTTCATTCCATTAACTGCTTTTGGACAGGGCATAACTCTATATAAGAAAACCTTGCCGTGTTTTGAAGAGTTTCGTTCAGTTACTAAGTGTCATATCTGTGTGATTGCGAGCTATTATTTAAAGATACAGGTACTTCCATGAGAAACCGCTCTCAACACAGGGACTTCCATGAGAAACCGCTCTCAGCAGATGTGCCCAAACAGGCTCATGATTCAAGCCCCGCCCTGGGTTGCCAAGGTGGCCCTGAAAATCGATTTCTGGAGTGACCTCGTAGAAAAGAAACAGGTATTGAACATGGCACCTCCGGAAGGGCTTTTCTCCTCTGTTAAAGTCTTCATTAAACTCACATGGCATGGAATGAAGCTCACATGGCATGAAATGGAGCTCATTGAAGACCACAGACTTGGGGTCATTGGGCTTCAATGCCAGCCGCACCCAGCCGAGATCACCATTGGGGAACCGAATAATTCTGTGGTCAAGAGAATTGGGATGCCATATACCATCTTGCAGACTGTGCTTGAATTCATACATGGCCCATGGTCCGGTCTCCCAGTTGATATCGGGCCCTTACCCGGTGGTTTCATACGACTTATTCCTGTGATACAGATGCACGCGCTCTTCGTCCACAGGCCACAGGGATCTCACGGACTTGTAGATTTTCATAATATCAGGGCCCTCAGTAGGCTTCCACATGGTCCACAGACCGTGCCAATGCTTCCAGTGGTGTCGCGAGTTCCATTCCCACTGGTCATGCGGAGTGAGCTGCTGCAGTCTCTTCCCCAATTGTTTCCCCAATGACCCCGGAATCGACATGGCTTCTATTATTTTGCTGGGCACGGGATTCGATCTCCGGTTATCTGGGCTGTCTGATTTCAATGCCTATGACAGAAAATGCAATAATGTATATTATGGCACGAAGGAATTGCAGGTTTTGTAGGCTTTTCAGTCAATGAAATGGATGAGATAATTTAATTACCTTGGAAACGAGAATGCCAGTTAGCGCAGAAATTAATGAATACCCAGTTCTAGTTTTGCCGCATTCAATAAAATTTTCCTTGTGGGCTGGTCCAGAGAGGAGTTGCCAAGGCGGCCCGGAAAATCGATTTCTGGAGTGACCTCGTAGAAAAGAAACAGGTATTGAACATCGCACCTCCGGAAGGGCTTTTCTCCTCTGTTAAAGTCGATGTCGACCTAACGAATTCAGCAAAGAAACAACCAAGCCTTGATGAAAGACCTCTCCCGGAGGCCCGGAATTGCTTCAGCAGAAAATGGCTGGCAGGTTATTTAGGAGACATCGGCTCCAGGCTAAGGAATGGCGGTTGGAAAGAAGATGAGATCTCTGATATGATAAATACCCCGGCTTCTTGTTTTCAGAAAGGCTCGGACAGCCAGAATCTTGTGGAAAACTTCACATTTCATGTTGATTTGCTCTCCGTTTCTCTCAGAAAAGCCGGCTGGAGTGCCAAAGAAGTGTTCGAATCACTAGATTTTGATTCAAAGGAAAGGAAGATACCGCCTCAGCTGGACGCAAAAATTGGCCTAATTGCAGAGTATTTGGCCAAAGCTTAAAGGAAAATATCCAGAGGTCCCAGAATCCGACACTCCCATCCCATTATAATTACAAGAAACTTCGACAAAAGCGCCCTCAAACATATTATCTGCTCCCCTTTGTTGAATCTGCGAAGATTCGTCAGCTCTGCTATGAGATTCTTCACCTCAAGGAAGATGTTGACGGGCATCTGGTAACGTAGGAAATCAGAAATCTCCTTTTCCAGCGGCCGGATTTGAAATCCATATCTGAGGCTATGAAAAAATTTGAAACAACTAGTATTTTCCCACTTCTTCAGCAATTCTTCGGCCCTCATGAGGGTCTTCAGGAACTGCTCATAAGTGAGATTTCGCTCATTTTTGGGAACTGCTCATAAGTGAGATTTCGCTCATTTTTGGGCTTTCGCAGATTCGACAAACACAATAGTCTAAAAATTGTAGATGGCTCACATAATTAAAGATGTAATTAAAAAAAGAAAATTGTCAACCATCCACGCCAATGTGTTATTAAATTCGAAAATCTGTGCCTGATGCTCGAGGGATGTGCCCTGGTGCCACCATCGTCGCCATCTGTCTACATCTCTGTCATTTGCTGGGAACCATTCACGCCACATGTGTTATTAAATTCGAAAATCTGTGCCTGATGCTCGAGGGATGTGCCACGGTGCCACCATCGTCGCCATCTGTCTACATCTCTGTCATTTGCTGGGTGAGAGACTGAGTTTTAAAAGCAGAACGAATTTAAATTTTCTTTTCCGTTGGCACAGTTAAATAGGATATCTTGTATTCTTAAATTGCTTCCGGCATCTTTATACAGGTAAATTTCCAATTGGAACCACATCATTTCCTCTCCTGCGCTGCTCATATGTGACACATACCAGACTGTCACATGAAACATGGGAATAACACATAAGACAGTTCAATGCTTCACGCTTTTCATTTCTTGGTCACTTGTCACTATCAAGGTAGCCGCCATGAAATTCCTATGAGTTAAATATCACCACGCTTTTCATTTCTTGGTCAGTGGTCACTATGAAGGTAGCCGCCATGAAATTCCTATGAGTTAATATCACCACGCTTTTCATTTCTTGGTCACTTTCTTACGAGTTAATATCACCACGCTTTTCATTTCTTGGTCACTGGTCACTATCAAGGTAGCCGCCATGAAATTCCTATGAGTTAATATCACCTCTTTATTTTTCCCAATAGTCCCAGAGGAATCAAGGTATCTCTGAGACCTACCTGGTAGGTTGGACCTCTTTCCTTAGAATTTTGTGGGATCGTATTGTTTTTGGAAGTCATTTTTCTGCGCTCTGGTTTATACATATATGGGATATCATAGATATTGGCACGGCCATTTTTCCGCATATTGGCTGGTTAAATTTGTATGTATATATATATATATATATATAGGAGGGTAAGGAGAATTAACCTTGCGGAGGCCTTTTACAAGACCGACAACACCCTTGACATAGTCTCATAGTCTCCAGCTCCAGCCAAGAATGCCACATACATGGACTTATTATTTTTTTGGGTGTGATTTTGATCATTGCAAACAATTTTTAAGCAAACGTCTGTTATGGAGTGTTATATCGGATGTGTTAAATGTTCAACTGCATATACATAGGAATAGGGTGTGCAATTTGATACAAGCTCTGCATAATAGATAGGCATTTCCCGTGCTCTGCATAATAGATAGGCATTTCCCGTGATACTTCGTCCTTTATTTTTTGTATCTTCACATTGTTGGTCACTCTACAATATTTTTATTTTATAGAAATACTATTAAAAATACCATTTGCTAGGATATTTTGTCCTTTATTTTTCAGATATAAAATTTACTTTAGATTCTTTTTATTTTTCAGATATAAAATTTACTTTAGATTCTTTTATGGGAGCACCACTTTATAGGATACTTTATTTTTATTTCTTCAGTATTTCAGTATGGGAGCAATATTTGATGTAAATACCACTTCACAAGGAAACTTTAAAGAACCTCTAATTCTGGCAGGAAATTGTAAGGCAGGAAATTGTAAACCATTTTACTAGGATAACATCAAGTAAGTACCATATTTTTTAGTATTTCTGACTTTAGCTCGAATTCATGGTCGAATTTTGAGAAGCCTCATCATCTTGATGTCTTCGTGATCCACAATATGCAGTTACACACATAAATGATTTTAGTAAACCGTTTCATCCACTAGAAAATGAAAGTATCAAATTTGAGCAGGGAAAGTAGGGCTTATATGAAAGTGATAGAGACAGTGGGGTTCGACACTCGCATTGAAGGGATAACAACGCTAAAATTATGAGAAGAAAACTGGACAAGAATAATCGTCATATACCAGGTATCTTAAATAAGTTTTTCCATCCACGCAGGAGCTGCGCGACTTTTCCGGTCGCGTATTTCTCTATATGTCTCAAATCATGCAGCGCTTTAATTCCTGCAATCTTTAAGATTGGCAAACAGAGAACTGAGTGTCGTGGAGAGGGTGCTCATATGACCGTGTGGTTGAGGTTCCATCAATAAAACAAGGTTATCGCTGACTTCTCCATACTTTAACGAAACCTTGGGAGGTCCACTACTGTAAACCTCTTGAAGGCCCATTCTGACTGCCATAAATGAAAAACTTATATAAATTTGATTTTGAGAAGCTCTGAGTCATTCACCCTGCAACAATGGTGTCTCCTCTTCCTCTACAAGTACATATTTACTTTAATCTCTTTTTCAAGGAGAATGAACAATGAAAATTTCTCATTTATCGTCCTCTTTTGCTTTTGCTTTGTAGTTAATTAGGATGCCTCTCTCCCACAGTCCCACTCTTCAGTTCTCATGATTCAACATTATAAACACAAGCAACATATTAATGATGAATGTAGAAGTTGATTCTCAATTAATGCAAACCGCCATTTAGAAAACGAATATAAGATTTTGTTGACACAAGTTATCTGGAAGGTACCAAAATACAATGCATTGAGTGTTTTTGACGGTAAGAACTGACCCTAGACAAACTAAAGTAGTAAGGTGAAGTAGGGGTTACACACAAGTGGGCTGTCAGAAGAATCGACCACTCCACATATCCCAGTACTAGTTAGAAATACATAAAAATATATATAAATTTTGAAACTTTTGAATTTTTTATATACCCGTCATTTTGACATTTTAAAAAATTATTCCAGTTAAGCTTAATGTGTTCATTTCAGAATAAACTATATTTTACTGGTAAAAAGTGGAAAAACGGGCATATGGGCGTCAATTTTAAAACTTGTCGGGGAACACATAAGATTTGTCCTTTTTCCAAGATAGATACTTTTAACCTACTAACTGATAGGAAATAATTGACATAATAATCTTAGAAGATTAGTTTGAAATGAAGTTGTATGCATGTACCCAAAATACACCAACATGGATGGCAGAAACATACATAGAGGCACAAAGGTCAGGGTAGAAACATACATAGAGGCACAAAGGTCAGTGGGGTAGTTGGACAACTAATTTTTTTCATAAATTAACATTCATTATTTATAGAATTGAAATAAGATTGTATTCGATGGATCCACTTTGGTAATATAAATGTAGATTCTTCAGACAAGTCCTCGTAGTAGCACTTTATTTTCTTGTTAAAAAAACTCCCATTGTCTCTAATGAATGATTAGATTCTCATTTAACCAAATTAAGTAATAATAAGTCGTGTTACAGGATTTTATTCCACTGTGACACCCAGGTCTTTTATTTCCATTAATGGCAAGGTCGGTGAGTAATGCATATCCAAAAACTTTTATTAGAAATTGTCATCATGTGTTTCAATGTACTTAACCAAAGATTAGATTAGATTCTGTCTAATCAAATCATACAATAAACGCTCATGTTTAATACTTTCTCTTTCCCCAGCAAATTGGTCTTTGATATCTCGTCATATCTTCATGGGGACCTGTCCCATGTCCAATGCATTTTTGACCAAACAACCACAGTACACAATGCATTTTCTTTGGTTTGGGTTGGGATATGGTGAATTTTCGTATTTTTTTCTCAAATTCAAGTCCAATAAAAGAGATTTGTTATACTAGCTAATATATTTGGTTGAATTGAATCAATTAGATTTTAAATAAATAAATTTATATTTAATAAAAAATAATAAAATTTAGTTACTAATGTTAAACTATAAAAGAACAATAGTTTTTTGGTCAAACACAACTAATAGTCAATTAAAAAAATTGAATGCTAGACATATATAATAAGCCTTTTCAATTATTAGGAGCAATGTAGGTCTTGTTCAAATGTGGTAGTTGGCTCATACATTTCAAAGTTCAAGGCTGCATAGCTAGCATTCCCTGCCACTTAGTTTAATTATTGAATTTTGAAAAATATGAACTGTGACACCTGCGTCTTTTATTTCCATTAAAAGCCTTTTCAATTATTACGAGCAATTTTGCTCTTGTTCAAATGTGGTAGTTGGTTCATACATTTCAAAGTTCAAGGCCGCATAGCTAGCATTCCTTACCGCTTAGTTTAATTATTGAATTTTGAAAAGTATGAACTGTGACACCTGCGTTTTTTATTTCCATTAATGGCAAGTTTGGTGAGTAGTACATATCCAAAAACTTTTATCAGAAATTGTTGTCGTGTTTCTATATAATTAACCAGAGATTAGATTAGATTCTGCTTAATCAAAGCACACAATAAATGCTTATGTTTAATACTTTCTCTTTTCCCAACAAATTGGTCTTTGATATCCCTTCATATCTTCATGGGGACTTGTCCCATGTCCAATGCATTTTTGACCAAGCAACCATAGTACATAATGCATTTTCAACGGTTTGGCTTGGGATATGGTGAATTTTTGTATTTCTTTCTCAAATTCAAGCTGAATAAAAGATATGGTGAATTTTCGTATTTTTTTCTCAAATTCAAGTCCAATAAAAGGGATTTGTTATACTCGCTAATATAGTTGGTTGAATTGAACCAATTAGATTTTAAATAAATAAATTTATATATAATAAAAATAATAATATTTAATTACTGATGTTAAATTATAAAAGAACACCAGATTTTTTTTTGGTCAAATATAATTAATAGTCAACTAAAACAATTGAATGCTACACATATATAATATGTCTTTTAAATTATTACGAGCAATGTAGCCTTTGTTCAAATGTGGTAGTTGGTTCATACATTTCAAAATTCAATAATTAAACTAAGTGGCAGGAAACGCTAGCTATGCGCCTTTGTTATATTTGGCATGCAGCTAAAATAAATGTGTGTGGGAACCCAAATGCCCTTCCTAAACCCCAAGTCTTTCTACGTTTACCATTGCAACCTCAACTGGCTTGGACTATGGTTATTGAAGTCTTAATTGCTACTACATAAAGCCACCCACCACTGCCAGCACTTCAACATTGTCTTAAACTTTGTCATTAGTTTCTTAGCACATTTCAACAAATTTGTAGACCTATTTTTTGGTTAACCCGCATGAATCACACTTCAAGATGTCTGCAGCCTTTTTTTTCTTAGACTAGAAGAATTAATTCTCGTCATTTGCTATTACCTTTATCACCATTATTGAACATAATTAGAGTGTTGACTCATTGGTTTTTTGTGAATTCATGTGCTTCACATTTTTCCTCGATATATTCTTGTTTGGGGCGATAGAAAGTCAAATGACATAGTTTTTCTCTGGCAATTAAAACAACTAGCTATTAGGGGTTGAGGTATTGAGATATCAACACTTCGTCACATTAGCGAAAAATTATTCCTTAAATCCTTATATGAGTCCGTGTCAATAGTTAGACAATTTTACATCATGGTAGATAGAAACTTTGTTGTCCACTGAAGTATGCTCCTTGAGATACTGTGTATATGGGGATTTCAACTTACAGCCCTAAATTTAAGTCCGACTTGATATGGAATTTTGTCAGTGGAACCTAAATTGTTAGGGAGTTGTCTATAGTGTGATTTTTTGGAGGTTTCGGTGCCGGAATCCGATGGAAAAATTTATGGTGAAACCTTGATTTGTGTTATTTAAACTAGTTTTTTCACTGTATATATGGATTAAGCACCTTGAAAAACTCTTAGGGAACTTCTATTGTGCAAGGGTTACCAATCAAACTTGTGATTTGAACAAATTCTTGTTGGATTTAAGAGAAATTAGACCAGAAAATCCACTCGAAAAACTTCCAAAAAGTCGTACTAAAGACAACTCTGTAGAAATTTTGAATAATATGACACATATTCACAGAGATTATCCTGATTATACACTATTGCGGAATACATGCATAATACATAACCTCCTCTACGTTGATCATCAATTTACAGAAGCAGAAACAATAACATGCGCACATAGGAGCATCAATCACACATATCAACATAGTATTTTCCCAGGGAAAGCATCTCGCTAAAAACCCCAACTATCTGTATATTATATTGATTGAGAACATGTAATAATACATAGTACAATACTCTTCAAAAGTATCCAACACTATCTCCACCTATTACACACAATACAACTCAGATCTGATCTCCAAATCTCCTCCGCTGCTTGCCTGCCTCCACTGCACAATACCTGCATGAGAATACTAATGAATGAATGACGCAAATTCGTATTTCCCTTGGATATACCATGCAATCCTCATTGGCAATACTCAATCCATGCATGTGCAAATCTCATGCACAACTATAGTCACAACTGATAGTTGTCTTGCCCTTTCACTCACCTCTACCACTTGTCTCCACTAAACTGTCCATGCACTGAGTTAACTAATGTATTCGTCAGTTGCATTATGAGTTAATATTAGTGAATTAATTAATAACTAATTCACACCACTCATCACTTAGTCTATTGATCAGTTAGACTAAATACAACTAGTTCAACTAAGTCAAACTGAACACAACTCCATTAACTGCTCATCCAACTCCACAGAACTCAATCAC
>APFE031049712.1:11679-25313 GCA_000404065.3 Pinus taeda | reverse complement strand
ACTGGATACACCTGAAGCACAACACATAATCTGAAAGGCCACATTTCATCCAATTTTCATACTGGACCCATTAATATCATTGAAGCACATAATCAATCAATCTTTTGAATCATCCAAACACCAGATCAATACATATACAAGGATAATATATGTGTTAACACCCAGATCTAGTCCATCAGATCACATAAATATGAGTCATTATGATCCTGATCCAATATTAGTTCTCATCCATCAATACTGAAGCTAAACACAATCAACCAAACAGGATATGCAGAATACTGACACCTTTAAATTGCATACATATGCGCTTACACTAAAGCCAATCCGTGTACAGATCATTTGATCTCGATCTATCCGTATATCTTGTTCTCCATCAACCAGTGAGATCCCTCTTTAGCTCAGATCTAGATCTGCACCATAACCCAATCACAGTATTCCAGATCTAGCACTTTATCAGATATTCAATAATTCAGATGATGCTTTGCCAAATGATCTCCTTCCCCTTTTATAGTCTTAGGCCTTTCAAATACCATGTCAAACCAAATAAACAAATACCATGAACCCAATACGTTGGGATCAACACTTTTGGATGCAATACCACGGACCAAAACCATAGGATCAAAAAACTGTCGGACCAATACCATGAACCAACCATGAAAGTGCGTGAACTTTTCTCAACATGAAATAAACTTTTTTTCCACATAAAAGTGCGTGAAATTTTCTCCACATGAAATAAAATTTTTCTCCACATGAAATAAACTTTTTCTCCACATAAAAGTGCGTGAAATTTTCTCCACATGAAATAAATTTTTGCTCCACATAAAAGTGTGTGAACTTTTTCTACATGAAATAAACTTTTCTCCGCATAAAAGTGTGTGAACTTTTCTCCACATGAAATAAAATTTTCTCCGCATAAAATTGCATGAAATTTTCTCCACATGAAATAAACTTTTCTCTGCATAAAAGTGCGTGAACTTTTTCTACATGAAATAAACTTTTCTCTGCATAAAAGTGCGTGAACTTTTCTTCACATGAAATAAAATTTTATCTTCACATAAAAGTGCGTGAACTTTTTCTACATGAAATAAAAATTTTCTCCACATAAAAGTGCATGAACTTTTTCTACATGAAATAAACTTTTCTCCGCATAGAAGTGCATGAACTTTTCTCCACATGAAATAAAATTTTATCTTCATGAAAATGCGTGAAATTTGTTGCACTATAATTTATCATCTGAGATGATTTGCCATCAAGGGCAACACTTGTCTCATAATGCCAACAATCTCCCCCTTTGGACTTGATGGCAAAGCTAACTTGTCACACGTAGAACTATCATCTAATTCCTTTGAGCTGTCCTGCACCCCAGGCATTCAGTGACATCTGATATCTCTTCTTGAAGATTCATCTAGTTATAACTAAGTGAGATTATCTTCTATGAGTGGGTTGCCATCAAGTACAACAAATGCATCATAATGCCAACCAAATCTGTGTTATGTCAGGGTTATGATTATACCACCGACCCCCAGAAACTAAAGCTGTTCCCCTCTACATTAAAAGGAGCAGCCTTGTGTTGGTTTATGGGGCTAGGTGGGGGCACAATATATGATTGGGATCAAATGAAAACTGCTTTCCTTAAAAAATATCAGGACTCTTGCAGATCTAAGGAATTGAAAGATGAAATATTCCAAATGGTAGAAAGACCTAGTGAAACTTTGGAAGAATATGTGGAATGTTTTCAATATAACCTCCAGCAGTCTCCCTATGTAACTCTGTCATTGCCTGATAATGTGTTAAAAAATACATTGATTAAAGGAATGAAAGACCAATGGATAGAGATGTTAAATATTATGGGTAAAGGTGATATATATCAAGAAGATTATGCTAATATTATTAATTTGTGTATCAAGTCCTCAAGAGGCAATACAAGATTGAAGCCAGCAGAACGCGACATGACCACCAGGGACAACAAAATATCTAGCAGGAGTATTACTCGTGCAGAAATTGGCAACTTGCTAGAGGATTTCAAAATAGATATCTTGGGAACTTTGACGACGCAATTGGACATCATGCAAGCCAAGCAAAAGTAGGCTAAAGTAGAACAAAACTTAGTGATATTTTGTCCTAGATGTAGGAAAAAGCATAGTCATAAAGAGTGCCCGCTGGATATGGTACGAATTTTCACCATATGTACTAAAGATCACGCCACAGAAATCTGCCCATCACTCCCAGGGTTAAAAGTAGTCTATAAGGAGGCAGAAGAAGAAACACAACCATTCTACCTACTAAATCAGCGTCACCGATGGCAACCATGACAAACAGGTATGCATACTAAACCATCTTCTTTCTTTCAATCCTTGCAATTCAATTCACAACAATACCTAGGAGCTATGTGGCAGAACCAGCCACCTTTTCCTAATTGGTCATAGCAACCATTCCCCATGCCACCTTGGGCCAACCAATCAAATCAAAACAATAATTGGCCAAATTCCTCTTACTTTTCACCGTTTTGGCAAAATAATGCATATCCATCTCAATGGCCACCCTCCACCCCACAAAACCAGAGTTGGCAGTCAAGCTGGCAAAGACCTACAAACCAGATAGCAAGAACAATCCCCATACCTCAACCTACACTGTCAGCACCCTACACATTGCAACAGAATCATCAGACCAACCTACGACCACAACTTCCAGCCCAACCCAACCCGAACCCCAACAATAGACCAGTCCAATCTGTTCAACTTATTAAAGGACCAGAGCTAGAAATTGAGTTGAGGGAGTGTAATGAGCTTCAATTAAGGTCTGGAAAGATAATAGAGTCAGAGGGGGATAAAAATATACAAATTGAAGATTTGTTACCTATAGAACAAGTACCACAAGTGGAGAATATGGTTAAACAAAAAACTCACGATCAAACTATAGAAGATGCTCTCGAATTCAAGGATCAAACAAAAGATGACATCATTAACACTCACATTAACCAACAAAATGTCCTATCCCATCCAAAATGTCACATGATCGAAGCAGCCCTAGATAACGAAATTGAAGAAGATCCCTTAAAGAATATTAATGACCAGTCAATACTAACAACTTCTGTTTATAATAGAAAAACCATAGAAATTGAGCCAGGGAAAACCTTGAATATCAACAAAAAGTTGACTAATAAACAAGAGCAGAGGCTTGTTAAACTTCTAAGAAAATATAAAGAGGCCTTCGCATGGGATTACCCAAACATGAAAGGGATTGATCCCCAATTATGCATGCACCACATCTATACAGAGAAAGATGTCAGGCCCATTCGACAACCTCAATGGAGGTTAAACCCTCACCTTAAAGATATTGTTAAATATGAACTACAAAAATTGTTAGATGTAAATTTCATCTATCCCATATTTGATAGCAAATGGGTTTCTCCATTAGTAGTGGTGCCAAAAAAGAATGGAAAGTGGCGTATATGTGTTGACTATAGAGAGCTTAATAAAGCAACCCAAAAAGACCATTTTCCCCTTTCGTTCATCGACCAGGTCTTGGACACATTGGCAGGAAATAATTTATTTTCTTTCCTAAACGGCTTCAGCGGCTACAATCAAATTCAAACTGTCCCTGAAGACCAGGATAAGACAACCTTTATCTGCCCTTGGGGAACATTTGCCTATAGGGTCTTACCTTTCGAACTATGCAATGCACCTACCACATTCCAGAGGGCTATACTCAACATTTTTTCAAACTTGATAAATGAGGGGCTCGAAATGTATATGGATGACTTTAAACCTTATGGAGATGACTTCGAGCCAACCTTACAAACGCTAGAGAAAGTTCTGCAAAGATGCATTGCTACCATGCTCTATTTAAGCCATGAAAAATGCCACATGATGATGACTGAGGGCCTCATCTTGGGTCACTACATCTCAGTAGCTAGAATTCAGGTAGATCCAACAAAAATTCAAATCATTCTTTTAATACCTACCCCTTCCACACAAACTGAGGTACGTAGTTTCTTGGGATTTTTTGGTTATTATAAAATATTTATAAATAATTTCTCTCAAATTTCTACACTGTTATATGCATTAATAGGAAATATTGATTTCATGTGGACTAACAAATGTACACTGCTTTTTAAGATTTAAAGTAGCTAGTATCAACAGCCCCAGTATTACAGGGCCCAAACTGGGATTTTCCATTCCAGATTTCATCTGATGCATCAGATACGACCATTGGATCAGTTCTCGACCGGGAGGAAGATAAAAAATCGTATGTGATATATTACATCAGCAAGAATCTATCTCTGGCTAAGTTGAACTACACTGTGACCAAAAAAGGAATTTTTGGCCGTAATCTATGCTATTAATAAATTCAGACATTATATAATAGGATACCCTACGGTTTTGTTCACTGATCACTCTGCTTTTAAATATCTTGCTAATAAACGTATTACAAATGGGAGAGTGATGAGATGGTTGATCCTTTTGCAGGAATTCGACATAACAATAAAAGATCGACTAGGAAAGGAAAATCCAGTAGTAGACTTCCTTTCACGTATTCCAAAGACAGACAACTTGGCAGCAGTAGAAGACCAATTTCCTGATGAACACTTATTCACTGTCACCGTGAAAACACCATGGTACACGGATGTCACAAACTACCTAGTAGTGGGAAAATTACCCAAGAACCTAATGCCCAATGAAAGAAAACAAATAGTGCAACATAGCACTCAGTTCTCCTAGGTCGGAGGATATTTATTTCATACAGGAGCCAATATGCACATTCAAAGATGTGTCAAGGAAGATGAAGTCTTCAACATCCAGAAAGCTTGCCATGATGGGCCTTGTGGTGGACATTTTGTAGACCACAGAACTGGTCACAAAGTCTTACATATGGCCAGTTATTGCCCACCATTTTTAAAGATGCCAAGAAGTTTGTCCAAGCATGTGATAGTTTCCCAAGAATGTGACGCCCCAGGTAGTCTGGTGAAATACCCCTGCATCCGCAGTTAGTCATTGAACCTTTTGAGCGATGGGCATTAGATTTCATTGGTCCAACAAACCCATCATCTAATCAAAAGACATACATACTAGTTGCAATGGTAACGGAAGACTCAGTAATCCACTTTATTTTCCAACAGTTCGTGCAATATGGCTTGCCTAAAGAAATAATCACAGATAGAGGGCCACAATTCATAGGCCATAATATTTTTGCAACATTTAAAAATCATCATGTCATGCACAAAATCACAACTCCATACCACCCACAGTCGAATGGCCAAGTAGAAAGTACCAATAAGGTAATCAAGGCAATACTCACAAAAACAGTCGCATCACATAAACGTGACTGAGATACGCGATTGCCAGAAGCCCTGTGGGCATACCGCACGACATGGAGAAATACCACAAGATATTCCCAATATTAGCTAGTGTTTAACAAAGAACCTATCTTCCCAATCGAATTCAAAATTCAGACATTGAGGATAGCTCAGGAGGTAGGCTTGGACTTAAACGAAGCACAGATTAATAAGCTACCTCAAATCAATGAATTGGATAAAATCTAGCTATTAGCTCTTCAACATACTGCACTAATCCAACAACAAAGAGCAAAATGGCATGATGCCCTTATCAAGAAGAAAATCTTCCACAAAGGTGATTGGGCACTTCTGTATGATTCTAGGTTCCAGGATTTCCCAAGAAATCTCCAGACCAGATGGTTAGGCCCCTATGAGATACAAGAGGTGCATGATACAGAACCCTCACATTAGCCACCATTGATGAATCTAGCTACTCTTTTAAAGAAAATGGACATCGAGTACGCCTCTATCATAAACCGCTTACTAGGGAGTCCTTTTGACAACAGTTATGGGAAGATTCCACTATACAAATTCTTGTTGAGGAGGGCAACCTGTCCACAGCATCGGTCCACTGAAAAATTTATTTGGTTTTGAAATTTGTACATAAATTTCCCTTTATGATTAATTGAAATTGTTGTATAATAAATTGTACATAAGTTAGTTTTTTTCTCTATTTTTCCTTTCTTGTTCCCTCTAAGGAACCACTGTTGTTCCCTCTAAGGAACAAATGTTGTTCCCGCGAAAGAACAGCAATGTTCGTATGGATTTTTTCTTGTTGTTCCCTCTAAGGAACAACTGTTGTTTCCTCTAAGGAATAGTTGTTGTTCCCTCTAAGGAACAACAATTCTGAGTGCTATCTTTTCCTTCTTGTTGTTCACTTTAAGGAACAGTTGTTTTTCCCTTTAAGGAACAGCTGATGTTCCCTCTAAGGAACAACAATCTCGTGTGCAAAATTTTTATTTTTTTCTTCTTGTTGTTCCCTTTAAGGAACAACTGTTGTTCCCTTTAAAGGAACAATCATTGTTCCCTCTAAGGAACAACAATTTCATGTGCAAAATTTTTCGTTTGTTTCTTCTTGCTATTCCCTTTAAGGAAAAGATGTTGTTCCTTCTAAGGAATGGCCGTTGTTCCCTCTAAGGAACAACATTTTCGTGTCCACTATTTTTTTTTTTTTTTTTTTTTTGTTGTTCCCTTTAAGGAACAATTGATGTTCCCTCTAAGGCACAGCCGTTGTTCCCTCTAAGGAACAGCAATTTCATGTGCAATATTTTACTTATTTTTCTTTTTGTTGTTCCCTCTAAGGAATAGCTGTTGTTCCCTCTAATTTCATGTGCAGTATTTTACTTATTTTTCTTTTTGTTGTTCCCTTTAAGGAATAGATGTTGTTCCCGCTAAGGAACAATCGTTGTTCCCTCTAAGGAACAGCAATTTCGTGTACAGTATTTTACTTGTTTTTCTTTTTGTTGTTCCCTTTAAGGGACAGCTGCTATTCCCTCTAAGGAACAACCATTGTTCCCTCTAAGGAACAACAATTTCATGTGCAATTTTTTTCCTTGTTTTTCTCTTTAAGAAACAACTATTGTTCCCTCTAAGGAACAGCTGTTGTTCCCTCTAAGGAACAGCTACTGTCCCCTTTAAGGAACAACTATTGTTCCCAGTAAGGAACAATAATTTCACGTCCAAATTTTTCTTTTTATTTTTTTGTTGTTCCCTCTAAGGAACAGCTATTGTTCCCTCGAAGGAACAACAATTTCGATGTGTAATTTCCTTTTTCTTATTGTTGTTCCCTAAAAGATACAACTGCTATTCTCTCTAAGGGGCAACTATTATTCCCTCTAAGGAGCAGTTGTTGTTCCCTCTAAGGAACAACAGTTTCGGCGTGCATTTTGTTTTACTGTTCCCTACAAGGAACAACAAATTTTTGGCATGGATTTTCTTTGTTGTTCCCTCTAAGGAACAACACCTTTTTTTTGTGTGTCTTTCCTTATTGTTCCCTATAAGGAACAACATTTTTGTGTGAGGTTTTCTTTTGCTGTTTTATAGAACCTTGTGAATATTTGTTAGAGAACACCCTTTCATTTGCTCACTCTTTATGATCCTCTATAGAGCACAAGTGTACAAATATATATGTAAAGATACAAATTTGAAGTACTGGAACAAACAAATATAGTGAATATTATCATCTTTAACAATATTTCTTTGTATTGATCAACAAAGGAAGGACAAAACCATCTATATCACTTCACTATCCTCATTTCCACTATAAATCGAATTGATTGATTATTTCTAGCATGTTGGTTCTCCCCTAACCCCTATAATTCTCTCTGTTCATTATCATCAAATCAGGTTAAGGGCATACTTTTTTTCTATTGATATGTTCAGACTTCTTCCACCATCCCTACTCCTAAGGAGTATTGAGCCACCCTCTATATATAAATAGGAAGTGTTGTTGTTCAAAATAAAAAATAAAAACAAAAACAAATTATACATATACAGATGTTTACTAACAATTCTATGATTTTTATAGATGGAGGATAGGGGGTCCCATCACGAGCCAACCTACCATGATCATAAGGAAGCAGCGAAGTGGCATTCCCACTATGGCCACCACACTAGGGATATGATCTAATGGATGCATAAACAAATAAAGTCCTTGGAACCGGAGGTCTCATTACAAGCCGACATGCCCACCTTTCGCTCCTTCCCAGTGAATGGCAATGTGTTCATCTGGTTACCATGCCAGCACATTGGTCTCTACTGTGATATTATAATGCACTTCCTCAGCTATACATAGAGGATCATGGTTCCAAAGGGTGAGAAAGCAACTATGTCGAGGCTATAAATGCCTACAGGAAACAGAAGCTCTACTAATGGTATTGGAGTCGTATTTTTAACATCAATAGTTATTATAATCCCCTTTCCTTATTTTTATCTTTACTACAGAGAGATTATGTTCCTAATTTATTTTGAACCTTTATGCATGTGATATCTTTTAAATCAATCATAATAGCTTTAAGTGGAATGATGACGGTAAAGTATTTTTCTTGCATCAGTTGTCCTTTTTCCTTTTCGAATCACCTCATGGAATCTCCTCACTTATTGATAATTCTCGTTATATGCATCGATTTCAGCACTCCAAAATCTTTTGGGATCCTTGCATTAATATGCATACCTTGCCACTTTCATCACCCATGTACTTCGCTTCCAACACATTATCCCTTCACTCATTCGATCGAAGGCAACCTATTATTTCAAAGGGGGGTGAGAAGCAACCTCTAGTGTACTGTGCATGCGTGTCAACTCTTTATTTGATTTTGTAGGGCAATACGACATTCCATGATTACGGAGTTTGTGGTATAATAGCAAGTCCTAGATAACGGTATTTATGCTTGTAACGTATCATCCGATATAACCATTATAACAACTTGTTTTCCATCAACCGGCTCTATTTATTGTTATGCTATTACACTAACCGTTTGAAGAATTCAGTCACTATTTGTAGAATTCAGGCAGTATGGGAGGAAGAACAGTGTGCAGGGAGCCGCTAATACTGGCTGTTTCTGATGTAGCCAGAGAAATTTTAGCCTGAGTTGGGTGGATTGCATACTTCACATGATTTTAGCCTCCCAATGAAGAAGTTTCCATTGAATTCCAACAAAATTTACAGAACGGACAATCCATGATAAGGGGCAGACAAATCACAATATCAGATGTTGTTATAGCAGAAGTATATGGGTTGCCAGTCGAAGGACCCGTATGAGCTAACAAACGATTGAAGTTGAAATATGCCATCAAAGCCTTTAAGGATGAAGGATAGGAGCTCATCAAAAAAAGAAAAGGCATTTAGCCATCCTCTCTTGGAGAACCATGGGGAGAATTAGCAATGATTGCTCATAATTACATCACATGCGACGGATGCAAAGATGTCATAAGGCCACGTCAAATTAAACTCTTAATAGTTCTGAAACAAAAATGCTCTATAAATTTACCTTCATTATTAAAATTTCTACTCCATGACTCTGTCAAGAGGCTCAGAAAATCCCGACATATAGAAACCATAGTAAGCCATCGCTATTTGATTAGGTTGATAGTTAGCTACAACCTTGCCTAGCAACAATCAAGCTGGGAGGATCTAATATTTGCTATTGAAGGAGGGTTAGCTCTGCCTACACCTAATCCTATTCTGAAAAGGAAGAGGACTACCCTTGCAGCGAACATTCCCCAAAAGCTCAAATATTCTGCCAGGCTATAAACATAGAAGTGGCCGAAAATCCCCAATGCAATATCAGCAAGCCCATAGAACTATCCAACCCAGGAAGTGAGCAGTATTTGCAGTTAGAAGGACAGGATGACCCTGAGTTAGACCGTGAGGAAGAAACATGACATTCTGGAGAGGAGGAAAGAAATGAATTAGGACTCCCTTCAACATCAAATACAAGTCCCCAGGAGATTTATTACATGATATCAAATTGGCCTAAATTCTGGCCAATATGAATGAGTTCATACAGCCTGAAAGCCCATTTAATTTGGGAACAACTCAATCTATGGAGAATTCTCGCCATGATCGAATTCTATCAGAAAATGCAAGTTGCGAAACAGGAACAGGTGCATAGGCCATTCAAGAAGAGGTAAACTAGCCTGGTGACATGCCTCTAGGAGAACCCAGCCAGGTAGGCCTAAACACGGAGAATACAGGTCAAACAGAAGGGGTAGAAATAAACTAGGAAGATGACTACCAATCTGGGGACACAGTTCTTGTATAACAGAGTCAGAATGAGCAACCAGGTTCATTAGGAGCAGATACTATTAATAGAACAATTTCTCCCCTGAAAAAGTATAGAGCCAAAATTAAAAAGCTTAGAAAGGAACAGCAGAGGCTCCGGAAAATGGTAAAAAGGCTCAAGAGAAAGATAAAAGAAATATCAGTAGGGAAGGTTCCAGACAAAACCTCAGAGATAGTAAACACAACAATGCAAACTGGATTTTGTGAAAGAACAACTACAAGGACTCAAATATAGCCCATACTCACTAAGGAACAACATGTAATTCTTGCAGAAGTAGCTACCCAAACATAGGTTGAACCCTATTGTAACATAGCTATTCAGACGGAGATGGTACCCTCCTATAGCATGGCTACCCAGATGGAGATTTTGCCTCCCATCATAAAAGAACATAGACAATAGGAATTTCTTCTCATAACAGAAGTACTCAGACAACTATTCAAGCCAAAGAAATCATGTTGAGAAATGACCCCAGTATATTGAATCCGCAAGAAGATTTAGCATAAGTTTGGCTTGCTGTAGAACGGCTTAAGAAAGAAACAGTCTCCCAGCAAAAATACCAAGAATTACAGAGGCAGCTTTAGGACATGAATACATCAGAGAGCGAGACCTTTGACAAATACCGAAAAGCGAAAGAGAGAATTGAGAAAATGAAGTCCAGATTAGAGAATGTCATGAGTCAAACAGACACTATCTGCTCTCTATACACAGATGTCTTGGCATGCAGATCACCTACCAATAATTATGCCTTATTTTTGGTAGAAGATATTTGTTGTTAAAAATTAAAGCTGTGAGAGATGGAAAACCCATAGAATTAAAAACAATTGAGGATTTTATAAATTGTTGCAAACAACATGGGGTAAAAGTTCAAAGGTTGCTCTGTGAATTCTACTTACACAATTTTGTATTAGAGGAAGAAGTGGAAAAGAACCCCAACCATTTTGTGGGGGGATATTCAATTCCAATCCTTTATCTCATTTGTTGTCAATCAACTGAAGTGGTTCAAGGCTCATAACGCATTCCAAAGACAAGAGCATGGCCTAGATCTTTGGGTTAGAAGTGAACCCAAACATCCTTTACAAACGCTGACCAATCACAAGAGTCTAATGACAAGGGAAGGAGTGATCAAAATTTTGGGGCCTATTCATAAAGAGATTGTACAAAAGGGAGTAGAATACTTCCTCTCCATTCAAGAAAGCTCCTTGGCTACAGCCAAGCTCCAGTGGATAGTCTCCACTAGTAATGTACAGAATAGGGATCCATTTGATTATAAAAATTTTAAGTTAGTTGCAGGCCATTTTGTCACATATAGCAATCTCATTTTGAGAGAAGGTCCTTATTGGCTAGTTTGTCGGTTCCACAGCCCTATCATTTGGTATCATGCTAAAGGTTATCAGGCTATATATGAATTTCCTAAAGGACAGACAGGACCCATCTTTGAGCTCTTGGCCAAGAACCATGGTTTTAGACCACTTTATGGCATTCCTTCTCTGGCTTATTCTTTAACTGCTATGCATATAAACTACTTGCTTTTCATGAGGACATGAAACAGGGTAAGCAGGGGAGTATGTTGAGTTGTGAAATGGGTATGTAATTACTATTAATCTCATCGTTTTTTTCCTTTATTCTTATCTTTCCTATATCCTAATGTGTTAATATATTAAATAATTATGGTAAGAAATGAAGGAATTATCTAAAGCTACGACTTAGATAATTATTACCCTTCCTTATGCAGGAAAACAAAAAAAGGGACAAATGTTGTTCCCTAATGAAGGAACAATGAGAATCAACAAGCCAAGGAAGGAACGCGGAAATTACGGTCAAGGATAAAGATGAATCAGGAAGATCAGCGTGAGAAAGGAAAGGATGTCTGAAGTTGGAAATTAGTTGTGAATCCCTCAAGATCGGGAGATCCTGAGGGATCGCATTTACCATTTATCTTTTACCCTTTCTGATTACAAAAGGAGATGATTGTAAAAAGAAGGGGAATCTCTATTGTTATTGAATTTGTAATTTTAATTACAGACTCTCGTTGTTGAGAGAACACAGATTTTGGCAATTATTTCTTTCAGTTGACTCCAATACCAGATTTTATTTGTGTTGTTCTTTTCATTTTTTTTATTCTGCAACTGCAAGTAGAGAATATAGAAGTAGATCTTACAAAACTAAATACCAAAATCATTTGGCATTTCCTGTGCTACGCCTCTAAGCTTACATAGCCCCGGGTTGAAAAATTAAGTGTTGAAGTATTTTGTTGAATTACAACTCCGACACCCAACGCACACCGTCAACTATCACCATATCCTAAACATCACATATGTTATGGTCAACCCCATGTGGGGGCAAGTTCCTCTTACACATATCCCCCTCCTGATCCTTCACGTGTGAACGCTTACCAAGGTATAAGCACATCATATTCATATCCCCATCTGCATCAGTCAATGCCAGATCTTGTTGTTGCTCCACTTGTTTATCCAAATGTTGTCATGAAACATTACTATTCTTATGCACCACCTAATGCTCTATACCTGTCAGCACTAGCACCCCAAACCCCCATGCCTCCACCTCTGCCATAATAGCAACCACCTCATCAAGGTCAAGTATATTCCCAACATAGTGCAACCAATACTGCCAACCCCAAGAGAAGGAATAAGAAGAAGGGTAACCAAAACCAACCATATCAACGTATCGAAGGCAACCAACTTCCACTACCTAGTGCCCCAATGACCATCCTAATCTCGCAACCCAACAACAGGGCGAACAACCCAAGAAAAACAAGCCTCTTCGAATGAATAAAACTTGTGCCTGTTGCAGATTATTTGGCTATTATACCCACGAATGTCCCCTTTTACCTTAGATGCACCAAGCATGGGAAGCTCAAGAAATTACTTCTAGAGGACCTCAACCCATTGCTCCACCTCCTCACCCTCTTTCTTCATCACAACTGTATATTCTCACAAATCCTTTTCCTCATCAAGGATATGCAGGTGCCCAACCCATGCAAGGTAATGTAACTCCTCAACATTCACAATCTGTCCAGAACAATTACCAAATCCTCATGATGAATTCTAATGAAAACACTGAACAAGTCAACCTAAAAACTTGGTCATGCCAATATGACAAGCCTCCTGCAAAGTGAGCGACTAATTCCCAACCCAAAGTTTCCACTGAGCCTCTGTTGTCACCAAATGGCACCTTACATATACCTCTATGTAAATTCGAGGTTCCCCCCAAGATCCCCAAAGGTCCGTTACATCAAAATTTTGCTTCATCTAAAGTCTCCCAAACCTATAGCATAGTAGTGTAGGGCTATAACTAGGGTCTCTCACACCACCAATTATTCCACATTATTAAGTCAATCCGGGATCGTTTTGTTCTTTCAAAGAGTAACTCAATCCGAGGCTGTTTGCCCAAGTAATGCTCGGTAGTATAGTGTTCTAATGAATTGAAAGAAAACAAGGACCAAACTATAATTAAATCAACTCAAGGATAAAATCACACAAATCGATCTGATCAGT
>APFE031049706.1:0-17288 GCA_000404065.3 Pinus taeda | reverse complement strand
AGGAGAAACCCATCGGCTATCTAAAATTGGATAAATGAATTTTACATTGAGTAGTTTTTGGAGCTCTTCTTTCACTATTTCTCTAAGATTTGGATTCATCCTTCTCTACGGTTGTCTAATTGGTCTACTGTTTTCCTCAATGTAGATGTGATGAGTACAAGTCTTAGGGTCAATACCTTTCATGTCAGTATACTCCCAAGCAAATGCATTAGAATGTTTTTGCAAGATTTTGGTTAGCTTCTCCTACTGTGATCTTTCCAAGTTTTTGTTGATATTCAATGTTTTACCTGGAAAAATCTCAATGGCGGAACTACCAAACTCTTCCATAGAGTAAAGAGACATTTGTCTAAATGATAGATGCTCAATGTCAGAATTTAACTGAAATTGTGTGTGGTCATATTCTGAAGAGATTTCAAAGTTTTCTAGTGTGTTTAGAATTTGACTATCTTCACTAATTTCAGAAATATTACAGACAGGTTGTATAGTGTCCTCATCATCGACCCATTCATTATCTCCTATCTCTGTAATTGTTTTTGCTGGAGGATACAGATTGAATTTCCTTGTCAAATTACCATCAGAAATATACATATCCCCTGATCTACAACTGATAAAAGCATCGACTGTGGCTAGCCAAGGTCTTCCTAAAATGAGTGGATGCCCCCCTAGATTACTCTTGGGAGTTAAAATCATGAAATCCAATGGATACTCCCAAGAATCTAAGGAGACCGAAATGTCTTCTAATACACCATCTGGTTTGATAATTGATCAATCTACAAGTTGCAGTAGAGTAGGTGTAAAACGAAGATTAGGAAGTTTTAGTTGTTCCATAGTTTGTCTACTCATAATGTTGATAGCAAGCCCTAAATCAATCAAAGTATTTGGAATTTCTACTCCATTGATATGTGTTTTGACAATTTGACTACCAGGATCTACATACTTCTGCATGGTAACTTTTCCCCTCATGATATCTGCAATTTTTCCTACCAGGTGGATTTTTCTTGTATCTCTTGGTTTCCTTCCTGTTCTTTTGAGACTCAACTCCTTTATTGTTTTGGCTAGAATAGAAATTTCTCTAATGGCTTGTAACAAGGGAATCTTGTACAAAATTCTTTAATTCATCTAGAAAATCATAGTTAGCAACAAGATTTGTTTTTCCACTTTCCCCCCTTTTTTTTAATCAATTTGTAATCTTTCAGGAAAAGGAGGTGTGGATGAAGATGCAAGTTGCTTGACTATAGGAGTTGTGGGGGTTGATTCTTTTTCTTTTTCTTCTTGAGTGCTTGGGTTTTGAAGAGGTGCTTCAAAACCTTTATTGGCTTTAAGAGATTCTTCCTCAGAAATGCTTTGCTTTTGAGTATCTATAGAAGGCTTGTCTAAGACTCTACCATATCTGAGTTGTACATCATTGAGAGGAACAATCATATAGGTAGGAAACTGTTGTCCTTCTACCATATAAACATTTTGACGATCCTTATTATTTGGATTTGGCAATGGCTGGAAAGGTAATTGATTTGTCTTTTGTTGGAATGGAAGCAAGAGTTGGTAATTTGGATTCTGTTGAGAAGGTTTTGTTGTGGAAATGGTAATGAAAGTTGTGGATTCTGATTTGGAGGTTGTGGAACTTGTTGGTTTTGAAAAGATGGAGGATATTGGTAAAATTGAGCAAATCTCCCATAAGGATTTTGCATACCTTGTACCCATGATTGAAATGGATTTTGAGGTTGGGACCAAGGTTTTTGCCAAGGATTCCAACTTGGTGGGGGTTGAAAGTTCATGGGGTTATTAAACCCTTGATTTTGTTGCCCCTGCCAAGGTCTCCTTGAAATAAAACAAAGAGACTCAATTGAATTTTGGTCTTCTTGAAAGACGACTTTGAGCCCAGGAATTGAAGGACAATCCTTGGTCTCATGGCTTTCTAAGAAAATCACGCATGTTTCTATAGCTTTTGCATCTAAGGGGCATTCCCTTAGAGCGTGTTTCTTCCTACATTTTGGACAAAAGATGGCTAAAGCTTCATCTTCTGCTTTCTCCTTGTTTTGTATCTTAAGGGTGTCTAGTTTCTCACTAAGACTCCCTAAAATATTTGTTTTAAACTCATCAAGCATGTTGCCAATCTCAGCCCTACTCATTGATCCAGTTGCAAATTTATTTGCTCTAATGAGAGAAGGATCTCTAGGCCCTTTTCTAGTTTTTTATTTTCCCCTTGAGAGATGGACACATGGCTCTGCTATATCATGAATTGGAAGTTGAGATATATCTCCTTTCCCCATCATATTCAAAATATCTATCCATTCATCTCTAATGGCTTTTAGTAGAAGGGATTTCAAGGTTTCTTCATCTAAGTTACTCATTTTTGCTCTTTTGAGGTTATATTGAAATCTTTCAAGTAGATCCTCCAAGTTTTCATCTTCTTTTTGTACCATTTTCAATACCTCGTCCTTATGATTGGTGGGCATACAATAGTCCAGGTATCTATCCAAAAATGTTTGTTTCATGTCATTCCAAGTCCTAATTGACTGAGTAACTAATCCCATGAACCATTTTAGAGCAGCTCTCTTCAATGTTGAAGGAAACAACTTGAGTTTTTGAGCATCTTCCATGTAATAAGTTCGGCACACTACTTCAAACTCAAACAAAAATGTTTCAGGGTCCTCACTTCTCAAACCATAAAAGTTTGGGAGGATAGATGGTGAGATATTTTTCATTGTTGTTTGAGATTCCTCATCAACTATAGGAAATCCAAATGAGTTGTCTCCATCCCTGTTTCCCCCGTTGTTACCTCTACCTCCTCCATTGTTTCCTCCTCCTCTACCTCTACCTCTACCTCCTCCAAATCCATTTACTACTTCCTCTGTCATGATAGCTTCCCCAGAGATTTCAGAGTCCTCTGGCTCTTCTATCAATGGCGAATGAGGAAGAATTTCTCCCTCTTCTTCTTCAGGTGATTCAACTTCTTAAATTACAATGTGTTTTCCTCTAGAAGCAAAGAAAGGGTCTTTTCTTGAATCAGATTCGGTGGATAATGTGGGAGAGTCTCCTAATTCAACTACTACCTCTTGAACTCTAGGGATCCTAAGGCTAGGAGTATGAGTTGGAGATGTTGGAGGTGTATCTTGCCTATACCTTGGAGTGGATGGGGCTGTAAAAATTGAACTCTTGGCCCTAGCTATAAACCTTCCCCTAGAATCTCTTGCTCTATGCATATCATTTTTATTTCTTCAAGTCAAGTCAATAATTCTCTTTCTGATCTTCCGGATCACTCAAGGTGCAAGAAGAGAGCATACTCAAGAAATTACTAAATCAATAACTCTCTTTTATGATCCTCTAGGTCACACTAGGTGCAAGAGGAGAGCATACTTTGAGAAATCATCAATTTTAACTTCCTTGAAATTTTCTTGTTTTTATAATTTTTTTTTTTTTTAAGAATTTGGCTACCTAGTTTCACTTCCCCGGCAACGGCGCCAAAATGTTTGGTCAATTTAGTGTGTTCTAAATTGCTATATGTATTGTCAATCCGGGAGTCGTAAATTGTTGAAGTGAAGTGCACTATCTATGCAAGATAACCATTTTCTTATTTCTTTGTCGTTTTTAGTTTTTTGGTTTGTTTGTGGATTTATCTTCTTGTTGATTTCCTAATGTGAAATGGTGTGTGTGAGATGGTGATTATAGTAATCAAGTATGGACAATTGTATTCAATGAATAATTTCCAAACTTCAAAGTGTTCCAAAGGTGTTCAAACTTTACAATGATGAAATAAAGATGTGCCTAGATTCTAATTAACAAAACAATGAACTATGACTATGGAACCTAGTATCCTTTTTGCTGTTATAAAGAAGAGAAAAGACTGAACTCAAAGCAATTTAAATACTGAAAGCAAAGTAAACTAATCATATCACATCAACTCATTTTTGACCCCTCACCATTTGACTCGCTCTAGCTATAGGAAGTAGTCATACACAAATTGAATGATCTAATATCTAAGTTGCATGAAATAAAACTAAGATTAAGCTACACATTCACTCTACAATCCCCCATCATTTGGGAACTGAAGAATGATATGAATAGTCTAATCACTAACTTGCAGCAAAGTAAATGAATCAAAGCAAAACTAAGATATAAGCAATGCTGGAAATAAAATCAATAAAACAAATCAGCAGTAGGACAAGATAATCCCATCATGTCATTAGACATCAAAACTTATATGTACTGCCCGGGCTTCCTATCAGAACCTGAAACGCAAACACTGATCAGTTGACAATTAAATAAAAGCATAAAAGAACTTATGAACAGGAAAGTGACATCAACCATAAGCAAGTTAATATATACAACAAGTATCTATGGTATCAAAAGCGTAAAATGAATAAAAAAAACATACAACTATACATCAGCTACAAGACCTTGGTGTACAGGGGCCCTCTGCACCCTCGGTCATTCAGAACCAATCACGAAATTGAACGAGAAATCAGTGTCTTCTCATATATTGCAAAACAGTTATGAAACAGAGACTAAGTCAAGGCTCAAAGGCTCTTACAACAGTCAAGTTTTACACAGCAACTAACTAGCTATACGCATATGGAGATGCATTATTTATAGCAAAAAATGTATAACAAACTAACACGGCCTGCGCTGGTAGCCAAGCACGTAAAAGACAAAATCCGGAGTTATAGCAGTATGGTAGCCATGGACAGTAAATCCAAGTGATGGTTTGTTGGAGTCGGTCGATGAGCAGTCCCTAGGTGTTAATACACCTCCTAAAACTCAGGACCTTGCCACGCAAACTTCCTCGTGCTGAAAACAGAGCCGTGCCACCGCTTAACTCCTTGTGTTGACCACCGTTTGACCGGCCTTGACCGCAGGCTTCTATGGATGATTTGGCTGAACCAAGCGGACACGCTCCATTTCCATGTCCTTTATGGCTTGCCCATGTGGCTAAGTTCTTCAATGGACACCTGTAGCATACAGTTTAACAAAAAGGCTGCGGAAACTGATTCTGGCTGTGGAAAGTGGCAGATTCCGCAGCTGGTTGAACAAAAATCTAAACCAAATAGTAGTCACAAAACATAGTTAGGAAACCATTTATATACTCATTTTAAACTATTATGCAGTGATTTGATAGCTTAGAGGTTCAGGTAACTGGAGAAAAAGGCTAAAAAGGGATGTAGGGAAGGTGTAAGTTTGGGACTCAACAAGGACTCTTTTTGGGCAGAACAGTTTTGATTTATTGTGAATAAACAAGACTGTTTGGTCGAGAAAGAGCCTTTTTTAGATTCACTTGCCTTTCCTTTCATGTGTTTATAATCAGGATGTTGTTGTTGGCATAAATATAAATGTGATTTGTTTTGTACATATTGATAACAGACAACTCGTGACTAGTCTTGGGTATTCAAATATGATTTGTTACCATGGTTAATTCATGAGCGATTGTTGATTCGAAACCTTGTTAAACATCAGTTGCAAGTTTTATTTGTATGGAAAGGAATGTGTATTCCTGTATAAGTAATTAGATTGCAATTGAGATTTAATACAACCTTGTTCATATGTGAACCAATAATTGATTCATTAGAAGTTGGAATTTATATATGATGTTTAACTTCATTTGTTATGCTCTTGCAGGATATATTAGAATAGTTCGGACTAGCATAAGTAGTTAGAATTAGTGTAGATAGGATTTGATATATATAGGTTAGCTGTTTTGTTTGTTGATTTAATTGAAGTCTTCCTCCAAGAAGCAATCTTTCAACACATATAGCAGTTTATAGGATCCTCTAAAGCCCGTCGAAACTAGCCATTCCAAGCGAAAGCAGATCTAATTGGGGTCTATGATCGTGTTAGCTCCCCTTGTTGGTATAGCGAAAATTCGCCATTTCAACAAATTGGCGCTAGAAGGAGGGCCTGAACCGCCGTCCACAGCTTTTTATGATTTCATCTATAAATGTCGTGCATGGATTTGAAAAGATTAATGCATGGATCGTAAAGGTCGAAAAGATCCTTCCTCCCATTTGGAAAAGCCTCATTTCGAATAAGAGACACTGTGGGAGTATCCTGTCACTCAGGAACAACCAGTCATAGTACTTACTCGAGCTTATGCTCGTTCCCTCTCTCAACTCCCCATCTTTCACTCTTTACCTCCGACAACTAAAAGAAAGTCAAGGATCTGTTCCATAAACGAAGAGACATCTGTTGCCCCGTCTTTTGAAGATATTGTGCTAGAGTCCTTGCAAAAGTATCGACACTCCTTGGGAATAAATTCCTGAGGATCCACTCTCTGAAGGTAATCCCTGGCCCGATTTGGGAAATCCTAATAAAAAACGCCTCAAAGAAACCTTCAACCAGAACCTCCCCATCCATAATATGGCTAACATTCCTCTTCCAGGTGGGAATCAGCTTCAACCAGGTGGGAACCAACTCCCACCTCCTCTGGGAGCTCCCACCTCCTCTTGGAGCACTCCCTCCCTGGCTCGCTCAGGATGTCGTAGTGGTACCTGGGCAGCAACATCCCTTACCCAAGAATGCATAAAGAGTACTACCTAATTTGATCCTAAGAGGGAGACATCGCTGATAACCATATTCACTCTTTCTTCCCGGGCGTACGCATGTTGGGGGTAGCCGATGAAGATATAGTATGTCGCCTGTTCCCTTTTACCTGATTGGTGCGGCCTCCACATAGTACTTTAGCTTGAGAAAAAGATTGATCACCTCGTGGGCTGCCTTTCAACTGGCCTTTTTAGACAAGTATGGCGATGACAAAACACCTGTGGCCTTAGTTTTAGAACTATCCCATTTGAAAATGGAATCCAAAGAAAAGGTCAAGGATTTTAACATCCAATTCAACACTTTGTTCAACAAAATCCCGACTAACGCTACACCTACTGAGGAGGTGCTCATGGAATTCTACATCACTGCTCTCCCTGTCCCTACCGCTATGTGGATCAAAAGGAGTAATGAACAAACCTTATAGGGTGCTATCAATGAAGTAGTAAAAGTTGAGAATGAAATGATTAGTCTCACAGCATGCCATCATACAACCAGAGAAAAGAAAGCCTCTCAAGTGTCCAAGAAGAATAATGGGGGTGATAAGAAAGGGGTTGAAATCAAAGAAAAGGATACCACAGATGTGGAAGGTTTGCATCAGATGATTAAGAAGTTGACAAACACAGCCATCGATATGAAAAGGAATTCTGGAGAGAGTACAAGTGGGAATAGAGGAGATTATAACAACAGGAAACCTTTCAAACCTTTCTATCATAAGAAGATAGAAGGTGGTCATGGTCCACTTGCACTGTCTGCTCCACCCAATGAAGGGAATTTAAATATGGAAGAGTTGGCTCTTATCGTATTTCTCCTTAACAACGAAGAACCTATATTGGAGCTGGATCCATAACAAGAAAATGAGGAAGAATACCAAGTAGAAGAGCCCTTGGACGAAGAATCTCAAATCAATGTACAGTGGGATTTCTATACAAATGAGAACGATGACGACAAAGGAGGTAGTGCAGCGAAAATCCACACTAATGAAATCCACACATGAAGTAAGGGGCCACTTGCGGACGTGATGAAGCCTATAGACTAGAAAAAGAAAGATGTTCGCCCTTTGAAGCTATCCGCTCCCAAAGTTCCTGCTGAGAAGGGTAGACCTAGTACTGATCCCAAGAGTACTCCAATTGTGAGCTATCTACAGAAAGATAATACATCTACAACTGCAACAAAGGCGACTCAAAATGGTAAATGCCCACTTAAGAATGGCAAAACAGGTATGTTTACTTTGCCCTACCCTGTTTATAACATTGATTACAATCTTATGGACGATCTTAAGAAATCCAATGCTAATATCACATACTTCGATTTGTTAAAGTTTACTTAGCAAAGAGATCTCCTTTTGAAAGCTCTGAATGAATGAAATTGCAAATCTCCCACCAATCCGAGTAGTCAAGCCAATAAGTCGGCACCCATACTTGTTAGTAACCCCAATACAGCCCAAATTCCATCACCCATGGAAGCCACTCTGTCAAAAATGAATCGAACCCCCCAAGATGTTAGTGCAACCATGATAGGAAAGAAATCAAAATCCATGACTCCACCTTTCCTTATCACATTTGAAATCTTCAACATGAATGTATACAATCGATTGGTAGATTATGGTGCCTCGTCCACTGTTATGCCTTATGATGTTGCTAAAAGACTTTACTTTATGTAGTACCCGAGAAAACTGGAACTCGAATTATGCAACTGGACATAACAAATGTAAAAGTGATTGGAGAATTCAAAGATGTGTTGATTCGGATGGCTGCCAAACCACAATACACACAATTCATTGACATAGTGGTAGTCGACATACCTGAGGCATATGGAATGCTACTTAGTAGGGACTGGTCAACAAATCTGAATGGGTATTTCTTACCTGATTGGTCCCATCTCTTGTTGCCTCAAAAGGGAAAAGGTGACATGCTGAGAGTTGATCGAGAAAGACACATGAAGTATGTAGTCACAGAGCTAAACGACCCCAATGAACTTGTAATGTTTACCAACTATATCCTTGGGAATTATACTTTCGATGTTTGTGCCATCTAAACCTATTTCAGAGAATTCCATGCAAAGACAGTTGAATAAATGGCAATAAACATGTTGGATACCTATACCAATAGGTTTCATATTTCATGATTGGCAAATTCAAATGCCAAATATGCTCTGCTTTGCTGATACAAAGATCCCATATTTCCAAGAGAAGACAAGGTGTGTACATAGCTTCATGTTTACTTAATTTGATGGATGGTCCAACAGTCTAATCTGGATCATGCCATGTTTCAATTTTCTATTGTAGAATAGAGAAAGAAGTCTGTCCAAACTGTTTAATCTTGGCAGACCAATAGTTAGGCAGAGAAACTAAGGTTCCCAACTGCTTAATCTGGGGCCTTGGAAGCAATAAGGGTAGTGCTAAATAGGAAATCAAAAGAAAAATCCAATGGAAAAGAAAAGGCACATAAGGGTTTGCAAGTCCAAGTGCACCCTCCAAAGAAGAAACAAAAAATGTTAGGCAAGTAGGTGGGTAGGTAGATGGGGTTGTAGAAGTGCTATTCCTTTCAAACTGAATCTTGCTGGTCAATATAAGGAAAACAACACAATGAAGCATGTCTAACTTCCTTTTTTCCTTGTTTTACACTCATTACTAGCATCCCTACACCAGTTGTGTTTGTGAAATAATTCAAGGTTTTATGTTGGTTCTGGTTTCCTTTAAGAGCCACATTTCTTGTGCAAAATTCTTTTCATTTTGATCTACTCCCTAAGCTAAGTGGTTTTCAAATAAGCTTAGTGATATCACTCCTCATTCACCTTCTCCCTCCATATTAACCCCTAACTTCTATTATCTAAATTCCCTATGTCACCCTTTCCCTACTATTATAACACCATGGAGTATAAACCCCAAGCATTCTATAAATATCCCCCCCCTTGGCATTATAGCCATATGTTCACTACTAGGGAATTAAATTGACATCTGGTCAGTTTAAGAACCCCAAGCCCTACCTCTTTTCCTCCTTCAGAATTCATTTGCCTATCCAACCCTTCATTTGCCTAAAAAACCTTGTAAAAAACCCATTTTCACCCCTAACCCGCTCAAACGGCAAAATTTCATCAAAAACCCACTTTTTCGACTTATCCAAAGTTTTGGAGCTTTGCGCGATTTTATAAAGAATACATTGGAAAAACCATGCAAATTCGCCAATTTTCCCAAAGTTCCGCCGGGCACGAATTTCATAAAAAATCAATATTTTATTGCCCGCCCGACGCCGTATCGTCCAGACAAGTCATTGACCCGTCGACCCTCCGATCAGGCGCATTTCATCCAAAGGTCCACATGCACATTGGACCGGCCCCGACGTCCGTAAGTTAGCCTCCGATATCTGTCAGAGGGTAACGTCAGGCCTCGACCACACTTCACCCCCACAGCGTATCGGAGCCCCCTCTGGCAACTCCAGTTCCGTATGAAAAGTGGTGTGATATCATACCTCCTGCGGTTTCCGGTTTCCGCCAACCCGCCTGCCAACGTCACTGCCAGCATCACTGCTACGTCATCGTTGCGTCCACGCCCCCGTCCACCATTGCTCCACCTTTTTTCCACCTCACCATCCCCGTGGACCACTCATAAGCCGCCACGTCACCTGATGACGTCATGCTGACGTCATCCGACCCTGACCCCACCTGATGACGTCATGCTGACATCATCCGAAAAAGGCGCCAATGTTCCAAAAAATCCATATTTTGGCCAAATTTTGTGCATTTTTTGCACTTTTTGCAAAAACATCTGTGTTGTCTTCTTCTTGTATTTTACGTCCAAGCTCACGCCAACCTGCTGAATTCAACCTGGAGACCATCGGCGCACCAACCCACCTGCATTTGTGACCCGGACTGTCAGTTTACCAGGCATTTATCCCTGCGAATCCTCTCTGCGCCTGGTTTTGTTTGCAAATCGACTAAATTAACTTAAAACACAGAAAAACGCACAATTAACTAGCAAATCCTCTGTGCCTAGTTCCCATTTGAAGTCACAAGGTCGAAATTCACCGGCTAAGCCTTGTTCACCAAAGCTTTCACAAAAACCTGCATTCTGTTCGCGTAATCGTGAACAGGGAACCCGAACTACACTTAATTACCATGAAAGAGTTTGTTAAGGACAGGTATTTGCCCTTTTTTTAGTGCTGTGTGCAGTATTTCAGTTGCTGCAATTGACCCTTCTGCCCTCTGTTTCTCAACAAATCACCTCTCCTTCCAAGAAACACTCTTGTTTGTTACTCTGCACAGTAACACTAATTCACATATAAAGCAGAGTTGTAAAGTAACCATGGATACACCAATAGCACCTGTAGCCCTCAATGTTGCCCCTTTGAATGCCCCTCAGAGAGAATTGGAGTGGCAGGCATTAGCAGATTTGGATTATCAAATCTCAGAGGAATTTCTAATGGAAATCAAGTTCCACATCCACCTGTTAAATGAATTAAAGGCTAAACATGAAACTGGAACAGATGTATTGGGCATTTGGGATTCCTTCCTCCCAATCTTCAAGCTTCCTCAGGTCAATCAATTTCCTGACCTAATTCACCTATGTGCTGATGGTTATGATGCCACTCAGAGAGATGTGCTTGACCCTTCAGGCTAAGTGGTTTTCTATATTAACCCTGAGGCCATCAGAGAGATGCTGCAATTCAAAACTGAGAAGAAATTGGATAAATCAAGGAGCTAAGATGACAGATGCTCAGATCACCAAGCTGAACCAATTATATATTAAATCTGATACTGTGCAGTACCCTCCCATTTTGTATGTTTACCTCAACCCATTGGATAGGGACCTTGCAAATATGATCAGTCCCATTCTGGGTTATAACTCAATTAAGTATCTTGATGAAACTGTACTGGTAATGATGCTCATGTTTTCCCCTGGCAAAACTCCAATCTGCTATGACTATTCCACCTAAATATCAGACAAAATGCATGAGCAATTGATGAACCTATCAAGGGAAAGGGTGTTCAGATACTCCTCCTACATCTACCACTTAATTTTATACTATCAACATGAGAAATTTTCTTTTGCTATGAAAAGAGTGGATGCACAAGGAAATCCAAGGTCAGTAGTGTATTGGACCTCAGCTTTTCACTGCATAGCTTATTCTCCATACACTTACTGTGACTTTATAGACCTTTTTATCCACCCAGCCATGTCTATGTTCCTGAGCTCACCTCCTCCAAGACTAACCGGTAAGATGCAAAGGATCCTTCAGTTTTCCAAGGTATACAGCATTGGGGATTGGTATTTTTACCAAAATCACACCGTTATTAGAATATATGGTTGTGAGTTACCCCCATACAGACTTCCCAAATATGTGCCTATGAGGTTGTTTGCCCTTGAATACTTCAGGCAGTTTGGGAATGCTGATGTGAAGAACTTTTCAGGCAAAGGCAAGAAAGCGCGGCTGAAGGTAAAAAACCAATTGGGCCACTTTGTCTTTAACAAAAGGGAGGAAGGCTGGCAAGAGGCAGACATAATGCTAGAAGGCCTTGGCCTAAAAACCAGCTTCCTCTGGAAACCTTATGACCCCAATAACTTCATAACCTTAAGAAGAGTCAAGTATAGGCTGTCCAGTTATGACCATGTGAGGTTGCCTCACATAGAAAAATATGCAAGTCAACCAAAGTGGACGAGAGGCACATTAGAGGAACCTGTCACACAAGAAGAATTAAATGAAAGAGCACGAAGAAATCTCCTAAAGATGGCTGACTTAGAACTTCTTGCATAGGTATTCACTCTTACAAGCACTCAAGTGGGAGCAGCTGCTTCATCCTCCACAGCACATCAGAAGGCAGCCAAAGATACAGATCAAACCTCTAGCAAAGGCAAGGAAAAAGAAATGGAGCTAGAGCAGCCACTTCAGGAAAAGGTACAACAACAGGAAGCACAGGTACAACAACAGGTACAGCAGCAAGAACAGGAACAACCACTGCAAGAAGAGCAAACAGCAGAGGCCCCAATGGTCACTGAGTAGCAGCCACCACAAATTGTGCCTCCTAGGCAAGAAACAAGAGCTGAAGCTTCAGTCCTCCAAACCCCTCAAAAGGAGGACATAAGCAGGAAAAGGGACAGAGAGACTCCCCTCACAACATCAACAACTCAGGGAGAAAAGAGGCAAAGATTGAATCCTTTTTCAGAGGAAGAAATGCCAATAGGGCAATCTTTGGGCATGGGCCCACCTAGCATGGAGGCCTCGCAAGTTCCTTCCAGCAGGAACAAGAGAGGCCAACAGGAGGAGAAATTTTCTCCTCAAGCCAACAAAGAGGAGGTGAATAGAGCATCAAGCAGCAGTTCAAGGACATAAAGAAGAGGAATGAGCCCATAAGGATACAATTATATAATCATCTGTTGAAAATGGCTCCCATCAACCAGCAAAGACTTATGTCTGCCTATGATGTCCATGAGGGCAAGATGATTATGAGCCACTTCATGACAGCCATGCACCAGCCACAGTCAGCTGCAGACTACATCAGGACCAACCTTGAGGTCCTTGCCAAGGACATCCACCCAATGGATCAGATTGAATTACATAAGCAAACGGGTGAGATGGTATATGCCTCCTTGGAAAATAAAACATTGGTGAACTACAGGCTAGAAAATAGCCTAAATAATACAACTGCACAACTTGAGTTGGAAAGAGAATCCTCTCAAGCAAAGGACAATAGGATCAAAGCTTTGGAGGACATCATAATAGAGCTTGGGCATGATCCTAAGGATGTCAAAGCTGTGCAGGAGCTGTTGAAACTAAGGGATGTTGATATGGTAGCATTAAGGAAAATGATCAAGATCCCAGCAACTCTCATCCCCAAACTGAAGAAGTTGCCCAGCTGAGACATGACAAGGATGCAGCAGCTATGCTGGTGTCACTGTATAAACAGCTCATCCAAACACAAGGAAAGTTGGAGGAATCAGAGGCTGCACTTCAGGCAGCATTGCAACAGAAAGAGGCAGGCCAAACTTCTCAGCCCCCTCCAGAAACAATCGATCTGGAAGAGGCTCCTCAAACCATTGCCCCTCCCATTCAGCAGACAGAGCAAGTAGCACCCTCTACCTCAGCACCAACAACAGAGCAGGCTAAAAGTCTTGATATGCAGAAGCTCAGGAATGAAATTCAGGTCTTGGAGGCCCAAATGACAGAGCTAAGTCAAGCCAAAGAAACTTTGGCTAAGCTCAATGAAAAATATGATAAATCCAAGCAAAAAATAGCTGAGAGAGAAAGAGAGGTAAAGACTCTCAAGAGGAGGATAAATGAGCTAGAGAAAGAGCTCACACTTGATAAAGTAACAGCTGAGCTCAAGAGAGTCCTATGGGCCAATATTGGCCAATCTATCACAGACCAGTGGGAATATATTGAGGCTATTCATGAGCAGATGGGGCTCATTGGAAAAGCACATAGGGAAATCCAAAGAGCAAGGGCATCTCTAGGCAGTATGCCTGAGGCTGCCACTAGAATGATAAATGTGCTTAATTACATAACAAGTTCTCAGCTGGTCAAGATGGGAATTTCCAACAGGACTGAGACCATTTCGATGGTCAATAGGGTCCTGACACTAAGAAACCTGGTACAGACATTAGAGAGAAGAAGCCAGGATATGCAGACAGACATCAATAAATTCATGGACAAATTTATAGCATTGCAGAACAGAGGTCTTCCTAGCTTTATGGGCACCTCAGGAAGACTACTTTCCCATGAAAACTATGCCAAGAGGGTCAACACCTTTGCCACAAATCAGATTGCAGAAAAGCCCAGCACTTCAGCAGAATCAGGGCCAGCATCAGGACAAACTCTCTACAACAGGGTAGAGAGCTTATTTTTTATCATGAATGAAATCAATCACTTGTTTGATGCGCCTCCGAATTTCTATAAATATACAGAGGCGGATGAGACTATAGAGGCAATTTTAAGACATGAATTGCCCACACATGAAGTTTGGAATGGATTGATACACTTACTACTAAACCAGAGCCAGTAATCAAGTTTTTTCCATTGAAATATGTAAGTTGTCATGCACAGGAAAATTTTGATATATCAGCATGTATGAAGAAAAGAAGCTGAGCCAACTCAACAAAACTATTCGGCCACCACAGCAGCACTGACAGTCACAGGTGACAGGGCCGAAAAGCTATAGGAGGACAGAGCTACAAAGACACGTCATTCATCAGTTATAACAAAGCGTTCAACCGACTCAGTGACCTCCAAAGGTCGAAATCTTCTGACAAGATTAAAGAGCATTTATGTTGTATTGAAAGCTGCAATAACTTCTTATCTGTTTCCTGTACGAGTTGGTGAAGATATTTATTTCTCAGATGACTCAATGCCTGAGATATTTCGTATGAAACATTTCTATATATTCCCCCTCGCATGAGTTTTCAGGGGTTGGATGTTGTTGATGTCTCTTCTAGAGTTCTTTTTACTGTAAATTCTCAGAGAAGTAATACAAAGGTGGTGGAATTTCCAAAGCTCTGTGTTGTTTGATGCATTGTGGTGTTTAGCTGAATGTTACAGGATTCCTGCGTATTTCATGGCACAATAAGTTTTCCCTACAACTCTTTGTTATGTGTTTTGTTATCTTTCATATCTCTTTCATGCTTTTGTGCTTTATCGTTGATGGCAAGGAAAAAGAATAGTTCCAGGATTTAATCAAAGATTACCCTGAACTCAATCTAAGCTATTATAAATGTTTTCTTCAGTTATAGTAATAAAGGTGTAATTCTTAATTGCTACCCTTTCACGCTATATCTTTTACAGTGATTATTGTTTCAGGAATTCAAGTTTGCTCCTGAGGAATATATCTCTTTCCCACACCCCACCTTAGTGAAAAATTCTTAATTGCTTTTCACTGGTTGTTTACATTTCACCATCATAATTTCAAGTTTGTTTTATGAAGTATTCAAATGGCCCTGTAATTCCAGTTGTTCAAACTCAAGATTTCAAAAAACCAGTAGCCACAGACTCCATTGCCCAATGGACTAACATTATCTGCAGATTTCCACTTTAGGTACAGAAAGACATCCTTTCAACCAAACATAAACCAAAACCCTTACTTCATAACTAGCCTAAAATCTCCACAGAACAGAGACAAACCTTAAAGAGAGAGCCCTCTCTGATTACAGTTGGGCTAGAAGCTGTAATCCAAAGATTGGTTAGTGGTTACCCCTGCCGTATTCCCTTGGGAGTCAAAGGGAACAACCTGGGTGTTAACATAAATGGTGACTCCACTGGGGACCTCTTTAGGATTTTCTAATTGCTATATATCTCCTAAAGCTACAGTTGAAATCTGAATATCAGTTAGGAAGCCTTCAAAACTGTTTCTGTTTAACACTAACAGCTTTAGGGAAGAGCTGCTTCAGTCAATCTTTATACTAGCTTTGAGATATATATAGCCATTTCAAAATCTTTTCCAGTCCTTGCAGATATAAAATTTTCCTAATAAACTCAAAAAACTAGTTTAGAAACTGGCTCCCAAGAAGAATCCACGGTACACTAGGTCAAATCCTGACCTAAATCCACCCCCTGTCTTTGAAAATCCTAACACAATCCCTAAATTTGTTAAGAAGCAGCAAGGGCCAGATAAGCTTGCTGACTTAAGCCAGAGACAGTTCACCCCAACCCCATTTCCACTCCAATCAAGTTTCTTTTCGGTCCACCCCCAGTTCCCCTAGTTCACCATCCACAACTCAAAGCCCCCCCTCCCACATCTTCATCCACTGCACATACTCCCTTGACCAACACTCTAGGTTCTGCTACACCTGTTACCACTGTGGTACCCATTGTCCCTTTTTTCCCAGTTGCCCTTGTCAATCCCCCAAACCTTGTGAATATGGCTAACAGATATGTACCTTTACAATTACCTGCTAATCCTGCAGCTTTAACTCAGGATTACCAAGCCAAAATCTCATATTTTGACTCCACTGGCCCTTATTCTGATATTCAACATACCAGGAGGATGCGGGATCACTTTGAGAACTATGAGATAGATGATGATAGTGTGAGGATGAGAATTTTTGTCCAAACCCTAACAGGTGATGTCCGAACTTGGTTCAGGTCACTTCCTGTAAATACCATCACAACCCCTGATGAGTTTTACCAAGCCTTTACTAACAGATCGGAGAAAAAGAAATATCCCTTGCATATACTTGGTGAATATGACACAATCAAGAGAGGCCCTCAAGAGACAGTTCTGGAGTATTGTGCTAGATTCAACAATGTATACAACGCAATACCACAAAACTTAAGACATCCTCCTGATTTGGCTTTATACAAATTCCCTGATGGATTTGATCCTGACATGGCATATCAGTTGAAGGAAAGAGCACCTGAAACTCTCCAAGATGCCCAAAAGGTTGCTGTCACAGTAGAAGCAAACCTGATTGCTAAAAAGAACAGGGCAAGATTGGAAAAGAGAAACATATATAAAGAAGAACCCTCAGCCTTTGATCAAAAACTTGATGCAATACTTAATGGCATGAAGAGACTGGGTGATAGAGTGGAATCGGTTGAGAGAAAAGCATCATGGGAAGCACCGCAAAACAACCATAATAGAAATCCAAATTTTAGGAGAAATCAAAACCCAAACGTTGGCAAGGCTAATTCTGATCCAGAGATAAGACCTCCGTTCCAGGAAAACTATGCTGAAACATCCAATTCAGGTGGGCAAGTGGATGACACCCACATCAACCTAATGGGCCTTAATGATCAGCACCAAGTTTTCCTAAGTCAAGAAGATCATAA
>APFE031049701.1:11990-48448 GCA_000404065.3 Pinus taeda | reverse complement strand
TGCATGATTTTTCCTATGATGGTTTAATAATGAATTTGTTATAGCATCACTCATGATCAAGATATTTTCCAAATGGAAAATTTGATGTTCACCTCATAATCAAATATTCGAACTCATAAATTCACTAGGATAAAAAGTGACATTTTTGCATTTGACATTTCAAGAAAATGAAAATGAATCTTGGAAATTTGAGACACGGGTTTTGTGCACAATGGACCATTGGTTTTCCATTGAGCAATTTTTGAAAATTTAGTCCAGATTGAGATACATGAAGGGTTCTTCAAAGGAAATTTTCCCAGATTTTCTGTTGTGGCAGTTTTCCAAATTTCCTGAAATGCAATTTCAGATTCGATTTACTTCTAGTTGAATGTTGATGGGAATATATTTTAAATCTCATCTTTCTTATTGACATTTTGTAATCAGTATTGTAAGGGAAATCATTTTGTAATCAGGTTTTTTTAAATTTCCCTTTGATGTTTGTGTATTTAAAAGACACAAATCAGAGAGAAAAGGGAGATAAAAAATATAGAGTAGATCAAATATTGAAGGATCAAGTCCATACATTGTAATAATTTTTGAGTTTAATTAATACAAAGTTGAGCAGCATGGTTTGGATTGTTCAATTTATTATGTGAATTATTTTCTTTGATAGACTGATTCTCGTTTGTTGGGTCTGCCTCCTGATTGAGGTACATCATGTAATTATTAGTAGTTTAGTTATATTTTTGTCGTTTCAATGTCGATACTTAGTAATTCTTACATAATTGCCTTCCTTTTTCCTCATTTACTATTCTTGAAGTATTACATTTGTTGATCCCTTCATTAAATGGTTTTTTCCACTTTGGCATTATTTTCATACTTGTTCCCTTAGAACAAAATTGTTGTATCCTTCAAAATAGTTAACATATATTTGGTAATTTGATTATTGTTTCTTGTTGTTTAGCATTTAGTATTATGATTGTTTTCCTTATATTATGAGAAAGTAATTATAGGTTTTTCTATTTCCTTTCATTCTAGATTGATAAATCAATTTAAAATTTCATTCTCATTTCATATTTTAGATTCATAGTATAAGTTTCTATACACAAGTTCTATATTAGTATTTCATTTTCTTGTTGGGTAAGGTAGTGTAATATTTCAGGTTAGTTGTGTGATTTAGTTATGAGTATAGATTTGAATTCTTCTATTTAGTTTATGCGCTTTATTTTCTGAGTTTAGCCATGTAAATTCATTTCTTGTTGTTGTAGAATGAAGAATGAGCTTGATAGCCTTTAGAACACAATCATATAGAACTGACATTAGTTGTTGGTAACTGCTTGCATATATCTTTCCTTGAAATAAAAAGATGCTCCTTGGATTCATAATTAATGTCTAGGTGATTATTTATTTTTATTAACTAATCAATTTACCCAACACCTTGTAGAACCACTCTCTATGACCAGAGAAAAGAAGATCATCCTCGATACATGTGAATTTTGAAATGACTACTTTAGTTAGAACTTCCTTCGTGATTGTGACTAGATTAAATGTGGGAAGGATGAGTAAGTAGATTCTAAAGCTCCAGGGTAAGCTTTATTCTCCTGATCAAAGAGATACCAAAGAAAAAGAAGATAGAAGGAGCCTAGAGGAGGAAAATAAATCTCTACTCATATCCCACTCAAACATGAAGGGGTTCCACACATCCATCAAAGAAGAGGTAGAGACTCCAGAGTAGGTCATGGTTGTAGTGTATGAGGAAATTTTAAAGTTTCATCAGACTGTATCACCTTTCCCAACTATAAAATTTGATACTAAGGAGAAGGAAACCATGTTAAAACAACCTACCATAGCCATTAACAACATACACCAGTGGACTAATCGATACCGAGGGGAACCGAAAAATATATCAGCAAAATATTGGATAATGACCCAAAATGAAAAGATTCAGATTCACATCAAAGTCTAATCACGAGATAAGCTTGCAAGTTATGTGGACAAGGTTTTGGCTTCATACAAGAATTTACTAAGTGGATTGGAATCTATGATTGACGTACATAGAGTCCCTTCCATTGGGGAAGTTAGAGAAATTAGGAGATTGGAAGAAGTCGTACATAAAATTCAGGCATTCATTCATACTTTAAGATAGACTTACACCACATAGAAATTATAGGTGACAAGGGAGACCATTACTCAATATGTGATAGAACATGTGAGGATATATACCAAGCTAGTTAGTTTGTAAAATGAAATCAAGGTCAAGAACAAAACTCCCATGCTGGATTCCCTTAAGTGCCTTCACAGATGCGATGAAGAGTAGAAAAAGGTTGTCATAGTGGTTGTTGAGTATAAGATCTTCAACACATACCTTGTAGAGGAATTTCATGTGGATGCTTTTGAATTATCTATTACTAGTTTATTAGAATATCACCATTTTTATTTCGCATAGAATGATGGAATAGAGTATAGCCTAGTGGAAATGTTAAAGGTCATGAGGTAGTTCAAGAGTCAAGGGTAGACAAAGAGTTATCCTTTTCTCTATAAATATACCCTCAAGACACATTGTAATGGACTTTTAGCCTTGGACTCAATTTGCATGTATATGTTTTCGAGAACCTAAGATATTTTAGTGAATGCAAGGAGTGATGGTCTATTTCCACTTTTGGATTTGATGGAGGTCTTGTATGATGGTGCCATGGATACTATCATCTTAATCAATTGAAATATCCTATGAGTTTTGGTGTGTTGTCTCTTCATGTGTCTTCCTGTGATCTGGGATTTCCTTTGCAAAAAATGGATGGTATATGTTATTTGTTCCTTATGCTATATCAGTAAACTACTTAATTGATGTTGGCATTATATCATCATAGACTATGCATTTACTTCTGGTTTATGTGGTTATTAATCATGAGCTTATTCATGACTAGTAATTTATCTCTTATGAGTGTGTTAATATCATTTAAAAGTTTGCTAACAATACTTTTCTTGAGGTTTATGTTTTGGGGTCATGTTGTTTCTATTCATGGAATTTTTTGCATTGGATATACATAATTTATTGACATTTATTTGCTGAAGTTCCATTCATTCTCACTTAAATGATACTCTCCCTTTTTTTTGTGGAAACCCTCAACCAATGAGATGGAAGTCAAACATACATACTGGATGGGACTCCTAGACAAAATGATATAGAGTCTGATTGGGATTCTATAATGGGGAGATACCCTAGCTCTTGGCAGTGCATTCCAACCCGTCAAAACAATACTAAATTTTTCCTGCATAATTAATTACTCTTTCCACCTATGTTCAAGTTTCGAAATCAATCTCTAAGTCTTAGAGTACCATTATCTTCGATCCACTTTCTTTTTCAATGTAAATCCAAAGATGTTCTTCTATAATTATACTAATATATGTCTTGATCATCAACCCTTTTGAACATTATATATTTTAATAACTATACGAGGGGGTATAGTATATATAGATATTGTATGTGTATTGTCATGTTATGTTGTATGTATGTATGTACACACACTCATATGTTACAGACCTTATTTATCTATATACAAATAAGTATTCCTCTTGTTGACCATATTGAAAATGTTTGTCAATACATTTCCAAAATAGTGCATAATCTCTTCAACAAACAATGCAACACTTATGTATCAATGATAATATCAAGTCTTTTTTGATATATTGCACATACACTAACACATTGAAAATGCATAGTTTGATTACATCTTATGCGTATACAATGTTTAATCCTACACACCTTATCCATGATGGTTACCACATGCGAGTCATCAATGGGGTTTTCTTTTACTATCTCAAGATCCCATTGTCCATGTATACACAATCCAACTGGATTTTTTCGATGGTGAGCATTTATCTTGAATGATCAATAGTGGAAATGGGTTAGGTTTTGGTTAAAGTAACTACCTAACCGAACCCTACAATTATTGACTCCTTGCAGTATGGCATCAATGGTGAAGGTAAGCTATGCATCTTTTCTTTCAAACCATACTACTTTGAAGGCATTTTCACCCTTTCCTTAAAGAATTTACCATCAAATTTTTGGTTGTCTTAGTTTAGGTAACCAACCAGGTCCAAATGTGATCCCTTGCATGGTTTCTAACAAGGTCATTAGGGGAATTATTGAGGTCTTAAAATGTTCTCTTAAGAAAATGTAAACTAAAAATAGGTTTATAAAACCAATTAGGATTCAAGTGATGATACCAACCCATGGGGATTGTTCACGCATAATATGTTTTTGGAGGAAAAGGAAAAATTTAAAAATAATAAAATTCAAGAATTGCCTCTTCTCACACTTGTATTTTCAACTATAACTCCCTAAGTTTTAATACATATTTCGAGTAGGAATATTATTTGGATGAAAAATTTAATTACTCATCCAAGGAGTACCAAGGTTGCATACTTTCGACAGACCCTGCTACACGAAAAATGAGAAATGCATGGAAAAATGTGATTGCAATCATGTTTATCATGTATTTCTCACTTTTCGTGTAGAAGGGTCCACCAAAAGTATGCAACATGGGTACTCCTTGGATGATGAATGAAATTTTGCATCCAACAAGTGTTTCCGCTAGAAATTGGAGTAAACCCATAGGGAGAATTAACGTGAAGAATACGAGTTGAATAAAATAGTTTTTTTTTCTTTTTCCGCTTTAAAATTGGATGATGTACATCTAATCTTTATTTTATTATTTCCCTTAGTTTATTTTATAATTTCATAGAAGGGCTGATTTTAGCTCAAAATCCCCTATATCTAGTTCCTCTAGGTAATTTTTTTCCTAGAAAACTTATTTTTCTTTCTTTCTCTTTTAGATTTTAAATTTATTCCTATCTATTCCTCCATTAAACTTTAATCACTATCTTATTTTGTTCACAAGTGTCATATTTCTGTATTAAGGTTTCTTTGGTAGCCTTACCAAACTTCCACTCACTCTTTTGGTTAAACTTATCCCATTCCACGAGGTTATTGTGAAGAGTTTCCTCATGGTAATTTTGTGAACCCTAATCCTAAGGTTACGAGTTTCAGGGTTTCATTTAGTTCATCATATGGCTTATTAGTAAGCACTAATTACTCCTATTTCTTGCAAAAATACTACGACTTTGTTTTACATCCACGGGTATAATAACTTCAAACCCTCAGTTCTTAGTTGTCTCTACTTTTCAAAAGTTATTTTAGAAACTAGACAGTTCTTTAGCCCATTCATTTTCCTTACAGGTATGCTTCAGTGGCAACAAGTTTTTTCTTTATGAACAAAATTTAACTAAAGAGTGTCGAGGGTTTTGTTTTTCCTTCAACAACTACATGCTCTTATCAATTCTTTTTACTCCCCGTCAATGCCTTCACATTGTGTGAGCCTTCAAACTTATTCATCGTTCTTATATGTTAACTAGGGTTTTACCCTGTAAACAAACCTTTAAACTACCTAATATTATTATTCTATGTATGAAAACATTGTAATTATTACTGAGAGCATGACACATTTTAATATAGTACTTGCCTCATCCTTCTCGGGATTTATTATTTCAAAACATAGGGGTTTTACCTCCCTATGAGGATGGATATTATTACACTGACAAAAAAAATTGATTTCCAAGGGAACATGTACAAACATATTTTGTTTTTCTAGAAAATATTTTAAAATTACTCTATAATTGCAATATGAATATTATCATGATATTGTTGCTATTCGAAATTATTTATTCTAGTTACAAATTAAATGAGGTTCAAGCCCACAAAAATGATTACTGAATATCTTTCTTATGTTAAATACTTGTACAGTAGTCTATGCTTTTTCTTCTTATGTTACCAATTTGTACATTTTTTCCCTTTTACTACGTAAAGTAATTTTTTAGTTTAAAACTCGAAAACTCGATTAGAATTATGTACAATTATCATTTCTTCGTAAAAAGGGAAAAACTATTAAGTGGTCTGTCTCTACCAAATATTATATTTTATTTTGAATAATAATGGAAAAGGAGGATTTCCTTCCCTTTTGTTGCTTCCCCTCTAGGAATAACTGATTTCCAACAAATTTTCTACAGTTAGGAGTTATCACATGACACATATCATCTTTGAAAATATTTCCAAGACAATTAACACGCCAAAAATAATTATTTCTTTTAATTATTCAAACTAAATATTTACACCAGTATTCTTATTCATTTATGTCTATTACGTTTCAATCATAACTTTAATCTGATAGAGTTATAAATAAATTTTAAGTCACAAAGTAATTTTCCAAGGATATTACAATAGTGATTTTAAAGGGAAATGAGTTCATGAATTGACTTTACCCATTTTGCGTGAATCATTGTTAACTTGTGTTATTTTCATACATGAATTTGGGTATCACTGGATAGGGCAAAGGCCAAGGAATAAGGAACAAGATGCCCGACTTCTGGGATTTTGGAAGAAACAGAAGGGTTCATTTTCTATCCATTTTAATGATGATTAGGATGAATTCCCCCAACTAGCCATTATAGGTCACGTCAATTTACGGTCTCTTAATGTTTCTCGCAATCCTGCTATATAACAAAATAGTGTAACTCCATCTCTGAGATCTCATCCAATCATACAAAAAATTCTTGAACCTGAACCTAACAATAATGCTGCAAATTTCAATGATGGAAGGAATCTTATTATAAATGCCCAAGAGATTAATAATATAGGTTGGGTAAATGATATTTTATTTTCTCATTATATTTCTACTTGTTCTCGTTAATCTACCACGCATGCATCCTACTTACCATTTGAGGGACCTGATCCTGATTTGCCCTAAAATATTGTTATTTTCCTCACTGTATATGACCATGTTCACTCTCTTAGTCCTCTAGTTGATAACCACAATCCACCCACTTTAACTCTCTCTTTGCTAGCTTTAATAAAAGTAGCCCTACAAAAAATCCCCACGAGGACAGAATTCCAAAGCATGTGTCTAACTCCACAGTCTCTACTTAAAAGACTACCAAAGAGTAGCAACAGATACAAGTAAAGTGACCCAACTTTTCAATGGGAGAATTATTCACAGATTCCAAGAACAAGTCAATAGATTTTTCATATAAATTGTAATATTGGTGTATATCTTTGGAATACATATATTTTGGTTTATATGTATATTGAGATGCATAAGTTTCATGCCTACAAAATTTTTGGTTTTTTGATGGATGTATACACAACCATCTTTTGAACTTGATTATACATATGCGATATTATTTTTAATTGTCAATTCAATGATTTGAATATTTTACATGATGTGTGCACATATTATCTATATATGATGGTTATCATGCATGTAACATTTGATTATTATGGGCATAGAAATCCTAATTGATGTGGTACTCCTATTTATGAGTGACTCCCTATTTTCTAAGGCCCCAAAAACATTTGTATTACCTTAAAATAATTTATATTTAATTAATCCATAAGATTTATTATTTTAATTAGAAAGAAACAATTATGAAATTGTTTTTAGATACTATGATTACAAATTCTACTTGCAAAAGGAAGATGGAATCCCTCAATTGCAATGCAAGTTGGTAAGACATAGTTTTATTCTTCATTCTGGATATTTAGTCTCCGTGTTTAGATATTTGTGACTTACAGACTTTGATCTACGTGGATTATTTTAAATATCAGCACAAGAAAACGTCAATGGCATTTCTTTCCATCATAGCTATCATATATTTTAGTCACTCATGATTTATAACTGCTACAATTTTGTCAATATTGAGATTGGATTTTCTTGCAACATGCTTATTGAGTTCACTTCAACAAATCTGATTTATTTTATTATTTATGACTGTTGGCATTTGACCAATAGCTTCTAATAATAATCGACATTTCTTAAGAAGTTCCTTGTTCGGACTTCGATTTTCCAAGTTCGTTATCATCATATATGAACATTGTTCCTCAACGCACTCAAGGAAGGACCTTTTACTTTTTTTTCCATCTTGTATACTATTTATACTATTTGGATTTTTATTTTTATTTTACTACGCCTACCTATACATTGTATGTTACAATCTTTTTCTTGATGGAATGTTTTTTTAAATCAAAGAAATAATACATTTTCGTACAAAACTTAATCATAGTTTTATTTGTGAGTCTCGATTTACAAATTTAATCATTTTGTTTTTATTTCTATGTTTAACATTACATTCCCATATATATCTTTTTCATTTCCATAAGTAAATATCATTTATGTCTTGTGATTTTCTTTCTTTTCTTCAAAGTTGTATCAAATCCTTATTTAGGCTAGAAATCGAGCACAATAGAAAAATTCTTGGAGTAGCCAGCCAAGGATTCGCAGGGTGAAAGTGAATCTGATCATTCATCAACACCCTTTTTGTTGACCATATTGGGGAGTGAAAATTGATCACCCCCTTTCCCTCATTGTTTTGTTACGTTTGTTATTTTTCATTTGATCCTATTATCATTTTAGTTGCCTTTCACTATTGATTTGGCATGTTGTCTCTTTATTATCTCTCATTGATTTGATTTCAAAATAATGAGAAAATATTAATCCTTTCAAACAAGCACTAATTACATCTATATAGCCTTATCATTACTGTGAAAAACAAAAACAACTTCAGCAAAAAACTTCAATCAAGGTCACTTGTAAAAACTTATTGTTTTTCTTTTGTGATATTTATGGGAACGAGTATTTTTTCTTGTAAAAGTATAGTGAGTCCTAAATTACTATTCCTACACTCTTTCAACCAAATATTTATCTAAATTTCAATAATCAAAACAATATCTCTACTTTTGTTTATTTAATCACGCTTTAGACATTGCCAAAACCAGAGAAGAAATAGAGAGGTATTGGGGTGTTATATCTCATGATATCGAAATCATCGAGGAACAATTTAGATGAGCTTCTTTTCTAATAGTGGAACTTCTACAATTGAGGAACACTTGAATTCTTTCTCAAATTCCTGCACTAATATTGGGGCTATTGATAAGGAGGTTTGTATGAAACTCTTTGTTAATTCCATCGAAGGAAAAGTTGCTTACAATTTCTATGATTTTCTTTCTAAAAATTCTTATACCTATGATCAATTATCTTACTAGTTAAAATATACCTACAGAAAACAAAAAAACCCTTGCATAATGGCTCAAAGAATACAACATTATGGTTTTCCAACCAAGAGTAACTATCAAAGATTTTAATTTGAGATTCATTAAACTTCATAATCGGGTTTAGGAAATAATAAGGCCAAATATCCATGCATACGTGATTCGTTATTATAATTCCATTCTCCCAACCTATAGGAATGGGATTGAAGAGAAATCAGTAAATAATATGGCATTGGCCCTGCAAACTTCTCTCAAATTCCAAGATCAGAATTTAAAAACTTACATTCCCCTAAGTGAATACAGTAAAATATTTGAAATGAATACAATATTGTAGTTAACCCAATATAAAAATAATAGGATGATCTATTTTAAGCATAGAGTCTCTCCCATCCCTATTCAATATACCCTTCCACTAGCCTCTTAGCTTATTCCCATCTCGTCTACACTAGGATCCTTACTTGTAAATTGCCCTTGGTGTAAATTTTTTTGTAGAATATCCTAATGAGAAGACCTATGAATTCAAGAAGAATAGTAGGGAAAGGATTTTTTGGAAAAATTTCATTCCTTCTTCTTCTAACACTATTATAAATAGTCTTGACTAGAGTGATTATGATGTTAACAATGTCTGTGCCCAAAATTACAATAAAAAATTTGAAAGCAATTCTTTTAATGATAATCATTCTCCCAAGAAACATCGCTCGAACACTAAAGATGACAATCATTCCAATCATAATATAATTCTTTCAAAAGATGCCAATAAATAAAACATAGTAGATGATTTATCTAAGATAAAATCGAACACTACATGACTTTATTTAGCTCAAAACTCTAAGCATATTGCCAACTCGAAAAAATTTCTTCACAAACATTCAAAAATCCCTTCATGTTATGTACCTCACCAAGTTGGAAGGTGAAACCGAGCCTTTTCCAAACCAAGAAGTTGGAATAGTGACCAGCTACAAGCAACCAAAGCATCCTCGTTTTTATGTCTCTATGAAGATATTTGGTAAGATCATCCATTGTTGTTTGATTGATAAAGGTTGTAGCCCAAATGTGATGTTGAAAAAATCGTGTAGGAACATGGAACTTCGTGTTCCAATGAAATCCCTATAAATATGCTTTCATTTAATAAGAAAAAGAAAGCTATTATTTTGGAAAGAAGAGATTCCATGTTGGTTATGTGTTCCCACCCCAAAATTCATACATGTAATATCCAAGTCATTGATATGTTTGTATGTAACTATTAAATAATCCTTGGTAGATACTAGAAGTCACTAATTGTGGGTTACTACTCTATGGATGGCTCTTGTATTATCATTCTTAAGGGTCCTAAGAACATAATTGTATATAGGTAAGAGAGAATAGTTCCATATGTTGAAAACCTTCGCCAAACTTTCTTTCAGTATATAGAGGATGACCTGTGAATCTATTCCATTTTCACTAAAGAAGAGGCTTGAAATAAGACTATTGTGGATGTTCCTTCATATATTGATTTAATTTACCAGATTCTTTTTTTATGGAGCATCACCACAAGGAAGGGATTAGTGTTGGTATATTCTTGCAAAATCATTTTCGCAAATGACATTCATTCTCTTATAGTTTGAATTTTTCATGTACTAGCAACACTACAGAGTTTGTATCTCAGCTTCTTAGGTTATATAATTCCCTTTGGCTTGGAATTTAGAATCTCCCTATTTTTGAAGATTTTTATTTTATTGTTGATTTGGTTGAAAGAATATATTCTTCATATAATAGGTTAATGAGAAAATACACTACCCTTCCTTTAGATGTTATTTTTGAATTCAAAAATTTCAATGTCACACATGCAAACCTAAGCATGAATACTATAGTTGATGGTTTGGAAATTTACATTACAAGGACTGAGTGGCTTGAAATGATTGACAAACCTTATTACATTTTAGTGACATTGTATAGAATGCACTTACTAGAAAATAAGGAATCTTGGAAGGATTTGACGATGTCTAGGATCTACTAAATTTCTTCACAGATGAAAGTAAGGAATCTTCTTAAATAATAAATCTTGCAAAAACCAAATAACCAAATGTATTGTGCCTTTGGAGGATGCCTTTTTACCAAGCGATGCTATTAAAACCCCTCTTTCATATCAAACACACTACAAAACGAATCACAAGACCATAGAGGTAAACATAGGAACTAATAGTAGTCCAAAAATGTTACGTCTCTAAAAACTACTTAATTGAAGAAGTAAATATCTTTGTTGGCCTATTTCACAGTTTTCTTGATGTCTCTACTTGATATTACAATGACTTGAAAGTATTTGATCCTTCCATAATTAGCCATACTATACCTATCAAAAGAGATTGTGAAACTGTTACGCAAAATCATATACCCATCAAACCAACTCTTGAGGTGATGATTAGGGAAGAATTAAAGAAGATGTTGTATGCTTGTATTATATATCTTGTTAAATATTCTGAATGGGTGGCCAAATTAGTTCTTTCGGGAAACAAAATTTATTTGATTTTCTTATGTGTTGACTTTCATTCTTCGGAAAAAGTTAGTGTGAAGGATAATTTCCGTCTTCCAAATATGGAATTGATTTTGTAGAAGGTAGCAGCTTCTAGTATATGTTACTTTTAGATTGTTTCTCTACTTACAACCAAATCTTCCTGAAGAATAATGATATACATAAGACAACCTTTACAACAAAATGGGGAACATTCCCATTAACCATATGCCTTTTGGCGTGATAAAGTCCAGAGATACGTTTTGAATAGCTATGAATATAACTTTTGTTGTGTTGTAGGGATAACTATTCAAGTCTATTTAGATGATTTGACAATTCATTCTAAACAATGAGTTGATCATCTTGCAAAAGTTTTTACTCGTAGTAGGAAGTATGGAATATCCTTGAATCTTTCCAGATCAATTTTTTTTTTGTCAAATCATGGAAAATGCTTGGAGATATTATCTCTCATTCAAGAATTATAATAGAACCAAAAAGGGTGTCATCTATTCAATATCTGTCTCCCCTTGCTTTGAAAAAGGACATTAAATAATTTATGGGAAAGCTAAATTTCGTAAAGAAAATAATTTCTAATTTTGCAAAAATTGTGAAACTAATCAATAATTTATTGAAAAATGACCTAACCTTTCATTGGAATCCACCCGTTCAAAATGCATTCCAAAACATTAAAGATTCCATTTCAGCAAATCGTATTGTAGCTACTCCAGATTTCACAAAATAGATTATCATATATACTAATGCTACACATGAAGCAAAGTTTTCCATTTTAAGACAAAAAAATAATGTAGGACTTGAACAATATAGAGTGTTTACTAGTCTGATCATGTCTGGTGAAGCTATGAAATATTCATTGATTGAAAAACATGCTTATTCTCTTATTAAGTATGTTGAAAATTTTAGGCATCTTATTCTTGGAAAGGGCATTGAGGCAAGGACTATGCTACCAACTGGAAAATTTCTATTCTTGTAAAATTTAATGTCTGGTAAATTGACAAATTGGTTAAGCTAGATAAAAGAACACGATCTCACCACAATCACCACCAATACAATAGAGGGTGGGGACATGTCCTTATATATTTCCCAAGACTTGTATCATGCCAATGAAGTTGAATATCAAGGTCAAAATTTTTGCAGAATTATCCATTGTCTAAGATGAGCAATCTGAACTTTCTCATCATCCTTGTTATCATGATATAATATTTTATTTGACTCACCAAAGATGTCAAGAAAATTTAGATAAAATCTAGAGGAGAAACCTTAGATTTGATGCCTTGAATTACGTTTTTGTAGGCAATATCTTGTTCGAAAATTTTCTTGAAGGTGTTCTCCAGAGATGCATAGATTATCTATCTACAAACCACATTTCAAAATCCTTTCATAGCTCATTATAAAAGTGAAATCATGTCTGTGTCTATTTTTTTGCAACAACCACTTCATACAAAATTTTGAGAATTGGTTACTTCTGACTGCATATATTTCATGATACCTTTAAATTTGTCAAATTATGTAACAAATGTCATCATGGGCTAGAAAAGTAAAATATTCTTCCAACCCTTTGGAGCCAATAATTTCCATTTCTCCCTTTGTTAAATGGGGGGTTAATTTCATAGGCCCGATCAACCCACCTTGCTCAGTTTGTCGCATCTCTATTTTAATCACGAAAGACAATTTTACTAAATGGTTCGGTAATACTCCCCCTCAAAACTGCCATTGAAGATCAAGTAATCCAATTCTTCGAGGAGACATTATTGCCTAGATTTGGGACACCTATTCACATCACCTATTCACATAATGTATAATAAATTATCTACTTTTATTTCTACAAAATGTTGTCTTTTTTACGACAGTTCAATATCAAACAGTCTATCTCATTTTCTTACTATTCTCAAGGAAATGGGCTAGCCTAGTCAACAAATAAGATTGTTAATCTCCTATTAGCCTCTTTTTTTATCCTATCAAACTAAAGAATTTAAGGAATCATATTTAACTAACATATATCATGCAGTCCTAGCTCTAGATAAGCAGAGAACTTCATCCTTAAATCATGTTAAAAATGATAAAAAGGGATGTAAATAAATTCCATGATAAGAAGGCTAAGGATTAGTGGCTCCAATTTCAGATCAAGACACTGGCCGAGAGGGGCACAATACCCTTTCAGGATTATGGCCAATTCATGCAGCTATATGATCATAGTTTAGATGAGGACAAAGCGAAGCTAGCAGAGTTTTACTTGCACAAATTGGCAGTTACTAACATGAAATTGTGGGATCCAAATGCCACATTGGGAGACTTGCAACTGATGGCCATGGCATCTTGGATGAGCAATGAAGAAAAAAGGGCAGTAGAAATCTAGAAAATGATGGCAAAAGAATTGAATGAACCCCTTATGGTTAGAGCAGAACCAGCAGAGCCCATGGCTCTCATCTATGCCCACCAACACCTTGCAGCTAATCCTCAAGTTGTCCCAGACTATGTTGATAAGGAGGCCCATGCTATTTCTCATTTTGAGGACATGGAGAGATTGTTTGGAGATGACTGCATTCATGCCTGCATGAGAAGGTGGAATACATTGCCACACAGCCTACGGATCAGGGAGTATCACTCCACAAATAGGATGAGGGAAGCCATGAGGAGAGTGCTACTCTATAAGCACTCTATGCAAAGTTTGAAGGCCAATTGGACTAGCCTCAAATTTAGTCCTCCACTGCTACTAGGATTGCTAGAAAGAGTAAAAGAGGAGGAAGAACATAAACAGTGGGAAGAGGAGGATAGAAAGGCAGGTTTCCATGATAAAGAGGAAGATATCACATCAGAGGAATGGGATGTCAGGGAATCTATCAGAGCCATCAAGGATGAAGACTTAGACTAGTTTCTCAGAGGATGAGCAACACATTCAGTAGGGGGTGATGATGAGCCCCAGAAATGGGTAATTATATGGGATCATTTTGCCTCTTATTTCGACTTAATCCACCATTCTAATTATTTTATTGCATTTCTTTTAATATATTTATGCTAATAGAGTGAATTGGGTTATTCATTTTGCCATGTAGTCTAATGTGTGCTTTACGCAGATTTTTTGGTCAATTTTGAACAAAGTCAAGGGATTTATGAGCAAATGGCAGCCAAAACTCGAGGAAAACAAGGAAGAGGATTTGTAGGGGAGTGCCTCCTTCATTTATGACCCCTTTCCTTGAATCCTATGCCAGCAACTCTGAGCACAAAGGTCCACATTGATGCATCCAAGGGACAATCGAGCAAGTAAAGAAGGACTGATGTTTATCTCCAGTTCTACAAAGCCGAGTTCCTTGATTTTAGGAGTATCGTTGGAGGACTCCATTTGTATAAATAAGGGGGCTTCGAACCTCAGTAGTTTAGCTAGTCATTAGTATAATTTTCACACTTTTGCACAACACTTGTTCAACTTATTTTCGAGTTCCTTTTTTAGAACAGTTTATGTAATGTGAATGCTATTTTTGATAATGAAGATGAAACAGTTTTTGAGCCAACACTAATCTCTTTTAGAGGGCTAAATCTCTTGGGTTAGGGCCCAATGCAAGCTGCCCAACAACTCCTACCTTGTACTTATATGTTTTTTCTTCATTTTATGAGTTAATTTCTGTTACATAGATTCATTTTACTTTGTTAGATTAGGTTGCTTTTGATGGTTTGCATAGCTATTTTGTGTTTCAGTTGCTCAAGTAGGTTACTATAGTGATAGAATGAGATTCAAAAAGGCCAACAGTAGGCCTTGATCTCCTTTCTCCCTTGCTGGGACTATGATTTGAGGTCAAGGCACTATCGCTGCCACCAAAAACACAGTTTTGCTCTTCCATGGAACTGCTAGTGTGATGACTTGATTTGGAAAATTGATATGTTGATTCAGATTTAGTTTCCTAGATCATTTCTTGTTCTTTTCCAATAGATCTCCTTGCATGATTTCCTGTTCAAATGTTACTGTTCAACATTTTCTGTTTGTAAGTTAGAAATTAGGTCAAGCTAGAGAAATTTATGTTTTCATAGTATAGTTCGTTCTTTCTTTGATCAATTTTTGTAAGTAGATGTGCAGATCTCTTACAGGACACCTCATCCCACCATACATCCATAAAATAGCTAGCACCAGCTCACTTCTCATAGATTTCCCAAGTCATTTGCAATATTTCGCCAATATGCCCTAATTTCTGCGTTTTTCTCCATAAGCTTTCCTTTCGTCATTTGAACAAATCCAACTGTCACGTTCATTCTTGATCTTCCTTGGGAAGTTCTAGGCACCTCAAGACCTTCATCTAGCCTTTGTTTACCCTTTTCCATCATTCTTCCACCTTCAAAACTCCAAAAATATCTCTCGGCCTCCTCCTATAGATCCTCCTATAGATCCCTTACAGCGTCCTGTAGAATTTCCTATGAGTGATTTTTCGAATTCCAATTGCTATGAAAGTCTTCAGAAGGGTCCTAAGGGCTTTATAGGACCTCTCCACAACTCCCTCCACCTTTGCAAAATCCAAATTCATCTTCCTTCTCCACCAAACCTCTGCACAATCACAACTAGATAAATCGCAAGCATAATAACTCCACATAAACACACTCAAAAGCACAAAAAGACGTTTTCTTCTCATTTAATTTCAGAAGTAACTTGAAGAAATGCAATTTACCTTTTCAATATTCAATGGCACTCATTTCTTTAGTTTTCATCTCTTTTCCTGCAAAAGTAGGGTTAATAGGTAAATTAGGGTTTGCTAGGGTTTGCGTTACATTTCAGTTTTCCTTCGCTTTCTACCAGTAAAATAGTCCTTGTGGAGTTAGTATTCTTTCATCATAGTTAAAAGTTTCTTCTGAGAATTCATAGAAGTTGGCTTAAGCTCCTAGTGATCTTGCGCCAGCTGACCAAGTGAAAGCCTGCAGTAAGAGCTAGTACTTGTGCATACAACACCATCGCTTCCAAGTTTCTTATGAACTACCAAGTTGATAAAAGTAAAAGTAGGAAGCCCGAGGAGTTGCATCATTATTGCTACAATACTGATGCTCACCATAATGATGTCAAAATGTCTTGCTTGTTATGAGGAGAGGATGGGATTGAACTGGAGGAGGGATGTTGAATCAAGCAAATTGGGTTGTAACTCTTCCTTTTACTAATAAAGTGTTCAAATCTTTTTCCATATGTTTTTGTTATTCATTGATGCTTTCATATGTGTACTATGTACTTGATTCCTTACTATGTTTAATCAATAGATCATTATCATATGCTTTGATCGACTTTTGTCTTCTATGTGTGTGCAGGTACTCTCTAAGCGGATTAAGTACAAAGAGAAGCAACATAATTGGTCAAGGGAGATAAGGAGTAAGAAAAAGCTACAGGTAGGCTTATTTACCTCTTATTTAATCTGTTGATCATAGAAAAAGTGGAGAATTATTTGCACTATTTTTCTAGACCTAGCTACTAGTCTAGGGGTTTAATCATTTATCTGTACACACTAAAACTTCCAAAAACAGAGCTGCCAACACAACTGATCAAATTTCCAAAATTTTCCCCCACCATTTCTTGTGGGTATGCCAATTATTTTTTATCACAAGTTTGAAGGGTATAGCATATGCTTCCAATGTAAATTCATCCTTTGGAGGAAACTGACCTAGTAAGGTTAATGAGCCCTAGGCAAGAGAAGCTCATGTTCGTCATGGTGATGAATCCGATGTCATTTAATGCTTTCACGAGTTTGAAAAAGGTGTAACTCAGTATATTTTTCTTGTTTAGATAGTTTGAAAAAGATATGGAAAAGAAAACTCCACATGGTCCCTTTTCATATATTTGTGTCTCTTGAGCCCAAAAAGGTAGAAAAACATACTCGAGAAAACCTCTCAACCATTTTAGTTAAGGGGTAAATTTTTCGTAAATAATGCATCCCAACCCGAAAAAGGGGTAAACATATACTGGGTGAATGGTGTTTCGCAACCTTTAACGAGTTCCAAACAACAAGAGCCCAACAACCTTTTCTTGTTTAAAGAGTTAGAAAAGAGCTTGGAAGCAGAGCCCCCATTTTATTCTGTTTACGAGCCAAAAAGGGAAAAATACTCGACGATCTTTTCATTTTTTATGAGTTAGAAAAGAGCTTAAAGGTGATGTGTCCTATAGGAACGAGTGGTATAATCGGTAGAAAGTAGGTTCGGCAATGGTAGAACTGCTCAAAACATGTAATGGTCAAGAGGCTGGCTAATAAAACCTCTCATCATTGCAGTCCCTCAGGAAAGGAAAAACAACCAAGTGAAAGCATATGATCGGCCAAAGAGATGGTGGTGATGGAATGAAACAACAAAGGCTTATCTAGAAGAAAGTAGCTGAGAAAAACAACAATAACGAGATGTAAATTGGGCATGGGTTCATTTTTACACAAGCTTGAACCATGGAGAACTCTAGTTGGATTTGGTTTCATATTTACACAAGCTTGAAATGAAAAACTATGCTTTCTATAAGATTACATGCCCCCAACATAATGACTAAATCAAGGTACATGCCCCCAAGCTTCATTGCAGTCAACTAGGTGGATGGAATGAAGGTTCACTTTTGATATCTTAGAAAGAATCGACTGGGAGTTTATGAGATCTTTATCAAAGACTCAATTTGGAAAAGGGAGTTGTTTAGTTTTTTAACGAGGTTGACACAGTAAAAGAACTATCCTCAAGGCTCCTTGTTTCATTTGTTAAGGAGCTTGACAAAAGACTAGGAACCATGCTTTGACACTTGGTTTCATTTTTTAATGAGATTGACAAAAGACCAAGAACTATCCTCATATCTATTTTATTTTTTAACGAGGTTGATGCAGGAAAAAAACTATCCTCGCATGTTGTTTCATTGTTAAATGAGGTTGAGATAGAAAAAGAACTATCCTCATACATTTGTTCATGGACCATATGAGAACATGGCCCCCAAGAGGTCTTCACTAGATGGAAGAACCATGCTCCGGGAGGACTACATGTCATTTGGTACCAAAGATAGATCGGGCTCCAAAGCCCCCAATACATAATGTACAAGACCATCTGTGTGATCATCAGCAGATGTAGAGACGAAATGGGTAGCCACATAATTGAACTGTGGCGAGGAAGGTACTACTTGCAAACAAGAGTCAATAGGGGACGATGGTTGCAAAGGAGGTGCCTGGTGACCAATGAATGATAGTTGATCAATAGTCACAATTCTCCCTTTGTACGGAAAACATACCGCATGAAAAAGTGAATAAATAAGAGCTCCCATGACAAAAACATAGTCGCGTCCCAGGAGAGGATTGAAATATAAGAACCTTGGACCACCATCATGCCCAAGAACATTATCCTCCCTCAAACATAAACCAAAAAACTTTAGAATATAGATGTCTTGCTGATTATTGTAACTCCAAACTAAAACTAGCATTTTCTTGGGAAAAAGAGAGGTTTTTATAGCTTGGATAGATGGGAGATGGTTCCTCTTGTCATGGGAGAAGGCCTTATCTCTTGGATTAGTTCCATCCAAATAGGGGAAAGGATCTCAAACTGACCTCGTCGACTCCATCTGGCCTAACAATATACCAGAATTCTGTTACGAAGCTTCTAGAGCTGGAAGCTTTGGCTCCATATTTAAAAAAAATTCCAAAAAAGGATTGACATGACTAAGAAAGGTTTGAGTCTATCCAATCGGTGCTATGGACAGTTGTAATCCCTGCATATTGGCATGAGGATGCCACATGTCATCAGTTTCAGTTTTGTAAGCTGGGGTAAACAGAAGATTTGTGGGAAATGGAGCAAAAGCGAATTGTTTTACTCATGAAGAGGGACACAATGGGAGTTTCTTCATGATGGGAAATCATGTAGACTTCACTATAGAGTTCCTCCACGAGAATGGAATAGGGAGTATAGGGAGAGTGACAAAATGCTGTGTAACACCTTCCTACCAACCTTACACAAAAAAAATTCTTGCTTCGTCAAGTACTCAAGCTTCAAGTGTTTTCCTCGCACAAAGGTAGCGTGTCAATCACAGTTGATCCATTCCCATCATAGGATTCTCACTCGAACTTGGTCCAACTACAGGCTGACCAGCTTCCCCTTGAAAATTGCACATTTCTCGAGGGAAGCCAACCTTCCCTCCAAGAATTTCACAATCCTTTGTAACAGCCTGCTAGGCTCCAGGATTGTGCAATCCTGCTAGCTAACCCTCCGAGTAGGATTTGCGCAAATTTTACCAGTAGCAGGCTATTCAGCCCAAGATTTGTGCCAATCTGGGTAGCAGTCAGCTGCTCTTCCCATAAATTGCACAAATATCCTAGGCAACCAGCCCAACTCCCAGCCAGAAATGCGCATTTTTCTCCAGCATTCAAGTAGTCTCTTGCATGTGCAGCTGAGTTGACCGGTTTGCTCCATGACTAAGAAAAATAGACTTGCATGCATGGGCTGCTTCTCCCAAGGTAGCATGCAAAGGAATCCCTTGTTTCAGGGATCTATGTTTAGTAGTAGGAAGTTGCATGCAAGGATAAATTCTGAAACCTCTCACTAACTGTCAGTTCCCCTAAATTTGTGGCATGTGCGTTGCGGCCTCGATGTTATCAAAACTCATCAACTGGATGCTACAGAGCGCATTCCTCACATCAACCTTGTAGCTCTAACACCCCACATCACATCTAGGAGCAGTTAGCACATTCAGCTCAACAATTCTGGGGTAAGCCCACTTCCCATGCCTTGTGCTGCATTTCTGTCGTTTTTTGTGTTTTCGCTTGTGGGAGTACTATTTGCTTCATTTCTTTGAACACTTGTTGTTGTTTACATATACACTAGCTTTTCCTAGCTTTGTTTCACTTTTTGTTGCTATCTCATAGATGTCGCATGCACGAAACTGTTTTGCACGGGTGTTTCCCCAACCGACGAACTGCCTCACCCACATGCATGTTGATCTATTTGTTGACTCTTTCATTCATGTTTTGCATGCACTATCAATCACTTCTGCTATCACTTAATGTTGCCATGCATTTACTGTCTTAGTTGCTTTCAATTGCTCGTCAGCGAGTCAAGCCAACCTTGGCCTAAACTCTCCTTCACGACGGCTGCATTGTACAATCTGGGAAGGAAGACTCACTTTCCTCTGTAGATTTGCGCATTCCTTCCTAGCACTGGCCTCTAGGAATATTTTACACATCTTTGGAGGATAGTGGCTACCTGGCCCGTAAATCTGTCCTTGGGCCAGCAGTCCTTCCCACATGGAATTGCATGTTACGCAATCCCAGCAGTTAGGAGCCATAATGGACTGTGAATTGCATAGTTCCAACAGTCATCCAGTCTCCTAGGAGTCTAGACTATGCCTTGAGTATTCTTGGAAGTCAGTCTCCTAACCTCATAGCTGAAATTGTGCAACCTTCATGATCATTTACCCAGGTATGTCGCAAGTCAGTTCTCATGTTCATTTTGGTTTTCAACTGATAGATCACTTGCTACGAGTGTTTCCATGTCTCTAGGTATTTTAGGTGTTCATCTGCCTCTCAGCAATAGGGTACAATGGTTTCGAGGAGAGCAGAGACGAAGACACCATTTAGAGCATGCTTGGGGCTATAGTCGATCAAGTGTCTATGAGCTTGCCTACTCACAAAGACATCAAGTTATTCGTAGACAAGGACATCAAGCAACAACATCACAACAAGCATCATCATGAACATCAGGTGAAAGCAACATACCAAATGCAGCGAATGAAAGAGGAAGGTTGTCGACGACATGAGTGTTTCCATGTCTCCATGTATCGTAGGTGTTCATCTGCCTCTCAACAATACGGTACAATGGTTTCTAGGAGAGCAGATATGAAGACACCATTCATAGCATGCTTGGGGATGTAGTCAATCAAGTGTCTATGAGATTGCCTACTCAAAAAGAAATCAAGTTGTTCATAGACAAGGACACCAAGCAACAACATCACAACAAGCAGCATCATGAACATCAGCTGAAGGCGACATAGAAAATGCAACGAATGCAAGAGGAAGGTTGTTGACAAAATACAGGCGGAACAAAGTTGCAAGATCAAGCAGATCAATTGATAATGAAGGCAACTTTGGAGACTCAGGCTATGAGGTGACGATGCAACATGAAGATCACATGAAGGCAGAAGATGGAACAAGGAAGAATTTGCATGCACTGAAGAAACAACTCAGGAATACCATGAAGTTGCGCAGACATATGAATGAGTTACAATAGGATTAGGAAGCATGGTGGGAGAAGCATGCACTCACGGAAGAAACTACACCTGTACATGCTAAGGATCCATCCCAGCAGCTGACACAAAGTAGACATAGTGAGTAGTGTTGTCGATCACATGCAAGGGATTCAACAACATGCATGTTTATTAGTGCACACATGCAATCCAAATCATTCAACACACTGACCAAGGCGAAGACAAGAAGCAAGTCCAAATGGGGTTGAACATGTACTTTGGCATGTTGATGCAAAGGACTACCAACATGCACTTGAAGATTAGCACAGACACTATGCATCAGTGTGTTTCCATTTCAACTATACCGAGGAAGACCATGCACATGTTATGAGATGAGTTGGATGAAGGGGCCGAAACAATGTACCAGTTGCAATGGAGGTGGAGTTCACTTCACCAAGATGTCACCATGAGGTGCATGCACACCATCACGAATGACCAAGCTTGGCATCAGCTCACCACCTTCACCATCACATGTATGTCAAAGAGTTGATCTCATCATAGTGGACCGAGTGCCAGTGATGTCTTGCAAGGCTTGCTGAAGCCATGTTGTCTCACATGAGTACATTTGCATTGTAACGTTGAGTCATGTCAGGTGTAAGTCAATTGTCAATGGTTAGATGTAACAGTCATAGAGTAGGTGAAGAGTCATGAGGGTAGTTGAATTGTCACAAAGGGGAATGTCAAGGGTCACCCCACCCTTCACTATAAATAGTCCCTCATAACTCAATGTATAGGATTTTGGTCAGCCAAGCTTCTACTAAGACTAGTTTGAAGAAGGCTTGGACAATATTGTAACGCGCCTTGGCTTCTCCACTACATGGATCTAGTACATCTCTTTGGAGAAGTAGGCAGATGTGACTGTAATGTTCCACTTATGGGGCTAGTAGGTTTACAAGGATCTATTGTATGATTCTGACTTACACTTCTTTATATAATAAGAGCCAATACATTTTCATGCATATGTTGTTATTGTAGTTGGAATACTCTAGTTGCTTTAATGATATGTGTTGTTTAACTTATGTACTTGTGTATGAACTGATTCACATGAAATTATATGAATCTTGTTGTTAATGTGTAGCATATGTTGTTAATCTTGTCACCATCCATGTCGACTACTCTGTCGGACATCAGACAGACCTTTCACTTGAACCTTTCTATAAAAACCAACACATTAGTATTAGATAGATCCATGAGTGTTGTACGTGTTATCTTACCTAGTATGATGTGACTTCCGCATCCAAGTCGACTGCTCTGCTTGAATTTGTGCATATTCTTTGTTTCATGTGTTCCTAACCAAGTTGTGACTAATCCCTTTCAACCTGGAACTCACATTCAGCTCCTTCTCCCTTTGAAGTGTTGGAACCTCTCGTACACCTTCCTTGACTCACTACATCTGTCACACCCTTGTTGCTTACAGAGTTATTCTACTTGCCTCTATGTGACACTGCAGTTAAGGAATTACCTTATGACACATTGTTGGTACTCCTACACCAAACGGTTTGAGGTCTAATTAGGACTTCTTACTGGTGATATCCCCCTGACATGTTGGCTCGTCTAGCACCGTCAACAGAGTGGAAGAACACATCATCAAAGGCCTCCTAAGTGACTCTGTCTCTGCCAAGTTGGTTCATCAGATCTAACGATTTGGCCATCCTAGGATCTCTAGGACAACTAATGGCATTAGCTACTCTAGAACATAGTACTGGAATCCACTCAAAGAAAAATGACCAAAGGATGCTACCATAGACAAATTTCTTTGTTTTGTCGTGTCTAATTGATGTGAACTATTTATTCATAGTGATCAAGAGTGATGTACACCAATCATAGACTATTGATCTTAGGCATTCTACTACCAAGAACATAGTGAGTAGGGATGCCTGATTTAATGACGTTTAACATTCTATCCTGGAAATGGTGAAAGGCATTATTTTGATTGGGAGGTTCATGATTTCTTTTATCGGAATCTTTGATCCACCCTTGTTAGCCTTTAGTGAAAAGTATATGACAGTATAATTAGCAATGTTAAGGCCTCCACTGGCCTTCCCTTTCAAGTCAACTACTTCTCCCCTTCGGGAAAGTCTTGTTATGAAGTAGATATCTTCTAATTCAATCCGTTAAGGAATATGATTTATGATGAATAACTCTTGATCTGGGTCCTAATAATGAACTAACATTTCCAATGATCGAGTATGTGTTCTCATGTTGGGCATCATGAAAAATCTAAGAAATCCACAATTTTTTAATCCATCCAATAATTCTTGATCATATAGAACCTCATTATCAACATCAGTGTGCTCTCTCTCTCCAAATGACTAACATCTTGCAAAATTGATGGATTTCATCTGTTAGAAATTAAGCTTTTCAATCTTACTCTGCGCGTACGTGATTTTTTCAGAGATATTCATGTATACACACATATTTGTCTTAGAAAACTCATATATAAGGATTTCTATACGTGGTTTTCAAATTATCGACCTACGTACATGCCAAGCATTATTTGAAAACAAAATATCACTTTATAAAACTGATTTAAATCATGAAATCTTCGATCAAATGGACAAGTTTAAGGATAAGAATTACTTGGAAATCGTGCGTGATGTATTCGTCGGTGGATTTGATTGGATCGATTTGCCCAAATTTTCAACAAGAGCCCTCTTCTCAACACTTGGAAGGTGAAAATTAATTGGGGTGAGTCGAAACAACTCCTTTTATAGTCAAAATTTAAAAACCCACATTTCTAAACTTCATTATTTTTATAATTTTATGATCTTCTAAATTTTTTCTTGAAGTATTGGAAGAATTTATTTTTCACGGTAACAAAGACTTAGTGATGTTTTTCCATCACTTCGACTCTAGGACCGCTGACCTATCATGGTAGCTATCATTTTTTGAACTGCCATAAAGGTTAAGAGAAATCACCATTCTGTTGCATTATGCATCTTGGCCTCATACTATGATATTTTGGCATATGGTTAACCCCATTATGTTGTGATTTTCAACCATTTTCACTCTCCATCTTCTAAAATCCTAACACAGTGGTAGACCCTTTCCTTCCATGGGATTCCTAGTTAGATCCTTGTTGACATATGTTGCCCATGTTGCAAGTATTGTGTAGGTGCGGGACTCCCATGTAGTCCCGCCATGAATTTAAGTTGAAGCCTCATTCTTCCTCCTCTTCACTATTTTATGGACTTATACCCTAGAGACTCCCATGTGTTAGGTTGTACTACGACATTGCATTTTGACCACTTGTACCTCTTTTGGCCTTAAACCAGCTTCATTTGGACTTCTATACAAGCCACTTTTGACCATGAAATTTTTAGAAGTTCAAACCATCCATTCATTAGCCTTTGTGACTTTACACCTATTTTTTCCATGGAGATAACATCCCATGAGCGTTGGTGACCAACATTTTCCACCTTTCATTGAGGATATGATTTTCCTGGTCATAGGAACTAGTGCACTTTCCCTTCAAACTCATTCTCCCTAGTGTATTATAGGCCTTCATTTATTCCTTTTCAGGCTTTAAATATTAAAAAGACAACAACAACAAAAAAAATTCTAAAATAAAAGAGTGGAAATGAGACAATTTCTCCATCATTTGATGGCAATAAGGGTCATTCATGTTGCCCTTGAACAAAGCACTTAAAATCAGTCTTTCCTCCATTGGGATGGGACTTATTCTAGCTTTAAGGAATCCATAATCTTTTTCTTGAGTTAATCCTCCTCCGATTGGTTATCTCTTGCAATCCTATGGATACTTTGTTAGTGCTTCCTGCATTCCAAACTTATACAAAGTTATCTTATACTTCAATAAAGTCACATAAAGTCGTGCTTTTTTCAACGTAAGTAAACCTGTTGTTGGCCATTTTGCTGTGTCTCTTGACTTAGTTATATTAGCCAAAACTAGTTTGTCAAGTTATTTTCATTATCAAATCAGGTACATGTTCCTTCACTCGTGTTGGTTAAGAAGGTCCCCATTGACTTCTTATTGTCAGGTATGCTCTTATCGACTTCAACAAATTGCTCTGAGAGTAGACCTAGAGATTCAACCTAGCCCTATTTACATCACTAATAGGTGAGGTTGTTATCAACATCAATGGATATCATGGGTTTTTGACTAAGTGGTTTTGCTTATGTTCAATGTTAGTTTACATTATCAATCATTGGGATTTTTGTAGTACCTTGGTTTCCATTTGAACCTATTGGTGGATTCCTCGCCTCCATTTCCAATTTAATTATTGGTTGGTTCAGAGGATTTCTATTGTGCTCTAGCCACATCTTATGTATGACTAAAATGTACTTTAGAATGGTTACTTCATCTCTCCTCATATGTGTTCTTCCAAATTATTGGCCTATGGGTTACAATCGCACTACTTGATGTAGGATTTCTTAATGCCTTGCTTCCAATAGGTGTTTACCCATTGAATCCAACTCATTTCTCTAGGAACAAGGTGAGAGGTCCTTTTTTTAGTACCTTAGGGCTTACAGTCATTAGTGGAAGAATCCTTCACTATCGACAGTGAGAATACATCAATATCTCTTGATTGGTAGATTCTTTCAAGTGTTCGACTTTAATTCATTTATTAGCACTTGTTACCTTGTACTAGGGTACCTTAACACTCATTATATTTCTTGGTGAATTGTCTCATGTTTGTTAATAGTATACATCAATGACTAGTTTTCAAACAATTTCTCATGTTGTCGACTTCAGCGCATTTATTCACATACTATATAAATGGACCTTCTGCGATTGGTGAGGACCTCAGGTTGTGTCACATTTTGGTTTAGTTGAAAACTCCTTCCGTTTTCTGCTAGTTACACCTCCCACCTCTATATGTTGCATTCCTTCACAACAAGATCTTATATGTTGGAACCCGAGTTTATGCAGTACCTCTAATCCACCTCTATGACTTGGTACTTTTGTGAGGATCAATTATGCACTGTCATTGATCATACAATTTTCTAGCATCATTCATCAGATATTATTCTATATGTGACAATGAGACATAGTTTTGTTGTGTTCCTTTACCGCTATGATATGATGATGCATTATGTATTATATAAATCCTTCTATTCACTTATGTATACAGTTTGGATCCGCTTTATATACTTGATCAATGAAGATGCTTTATTTCTTCTGAGTATATGAATGCCCGCCTCAAACATGAGTTTTCTTTCTAACTCCTTCCATAGGTATTCGATGAGCTAGAATATGTTGATCTCCTCATAGGTTCTCACATGACTCCTCTCTCTATATGTGATACATTTCAGCCATCATGTAGCCCTCCTGACGTCATATATTAGCAGGCATCTATTATAACATCATTTATCACTCTTGTATACTTGATGCTATTATATGGCCTTGGGAAACCCTTTTCCTAAGAAGACTTCATATTATATTAAAAAATAATATTTCAGATTCCATATGTGACTCTTCCCACACTAAATCACGTACATACATGGGTCCTATAACACTATACTCATGTATACCTTTTAAAGTGTGAAAAATAAAACAAAATATTATTTTTCGGGCGGGGTTCACGGGTTTTACGAAGAGCCCACTCGAGAGGAGCCTATGGCACAAATGAGTTAACAAATTTCAGGTGGTATATATACACCCCTTGGGTAGGCCTTAAAGAAAAAAGAGAAGGGTTATCGACATTATACACATTTTTCTCCTAGATCAAGTATATTTTCCCCATGCCCCCTGCACTCCTACTCTCTAGGAAACCCTGGTTTCCTTTGCAAATATGTTCATCATATTTATAAAATCTCCTTGTGCTTTTTAGAGAGGTTTTCTTCGTGGCTTGGGTTGGATAGAACCTGAGGAAGGCTTCATCAGTGCTTTGGCTTGGATCAGGTTGTACCGTTCCTGTACGTATTGTTGTTAATCAATAAAGAAGTTCATGTCTTGTTTGTGTATGTTATTGTTTCATGAATAGTATTTTATATGCTAATATATGATGATCTAACATATCTCCTATGTATGCACATTGAATTATCTATCATGTATATTCTTTAGTGAATTGACTTGCTGGCCTACTCCTTCTGGAGGAAGCAGAGGTTTTGGACCCTACGGGAACATCATCAAATGGAGGACCTACGGGTATGTTTCCAAATACATGTTTAGTAGTTAATATGTTCGGTATTCTTGCATGACTACTATTTGTTGATTATCTTGTTTTTATGTGTTGAGGTTTTCAACCCATACCATAGGGAATTTTTTGCACGAATACACATGGAGTGATGATGACAGCATGACATCATCTTGGCGGTCAGTATATTAGATGCTAGAGTTTTTGTAACTTCTATCTAATTTTTTTATAAGAAAAGTTATGATTTGATAAAGGAGATCTAATGTGGAATGATGCTTGTTTATGGGATACACAAAAGACATGGTGCAGAGTGTGGTTATCACCAAAGTGTTATTTGATACAATGTTGGAAGTATTTCAAAGGTCAAAATTCTGGAACTCCTCCATAATTGAAATTTGAGAAAAGTTACAAGATGAGGAGTTTATGATGTATTGGCACATGGACGAGAAGATAAAGGAACCAAGGGAAGAAGAGTAAATACCTAGGGAGAAACACCCTCAGCAGAAGGATGAAGGCCTTAGCACCTAAGTTCTATTCCCCCATTCATGACATCCCGTCCTATGCGGGAAATCTGGTAAAGGGCTAAGCAAAAGGATTTAAATGATAATCGGGATTTTGCAATTTCGTAATTGATTTTCAATAAAAGTCGCGAGATGTAAGGGGTATGATATAACACTATAGTGGTTTGAGGCCACCACTCACATCTCTCAGTCCCATGGTGGAAGAAAAAGAGGAGCTAAGCATGTAGGTTCTAAAGGCATCAGAATGGTGCGATTTCATACCATTATTTTTTTATAAGTTACGATGTGTAATAGCTATGATACCGCAGTCCATAAAGTTAAAGGATGAATGGGTCGATAACTAAAGAGTAAATTCAAGCTAGAAGAGTTGATTAATGGAGTCATTGACATCTGTCAAGATCACTCGATCAAGGAAACGAGGACAATGATTCTTAGCGTAGAACTACTAGGCTTGCTTTGATGTTGGAAGAAATCCATTTCTAATCTCCCATACATGCATTATAAGCTTAAATAAGGAAGCGAGAAGACATGGTGTGGTACATCCAAGCTCGACAAGATATTAGCGAGCATTAGGAATCACTTTGGAGTGCACAGGTGGATTGAGATTAAATTCTCAAAACGGAAAATCACAGAGGGTGTTTTTGAAGTGCACAAAAGCATGGAGGATCCATACAGAGGTACACACGGGTAGTGTGGAAATATGAAGAAGAGACAACATTTAGAAAAGTGTAGCAGAGGATCAAAACTAGTGATTGTCATTGACCAATGGGGGAAGGCAACAATGTTGTAAGTGCTGAAAAGAATAGAGAAAAGATTGTGATAGGTGTGCAACTGGAACAAGTTGTTGAATTGACGTAGACTTTTGTGGAGAGATTGTGGAAAAAAAGATAGAGAATGGAGTATATGCAGTTGTGAGAAGAGGATAGGGTTTCTTTGTGTGAGGCCGAGAGAGATTGTGGAGCAGTAGAGGACTAAGACCGAAATTATGTTTAGGTAGTGAAGCATATTCATATTTCTCTGTATATGTATTTTCCCCTATTTTCAATTTGAAAATTTTATGAAAGGTAAAATAGTGGCTAGAGCAGGTGGTGGCCTCCATTCATAAGATGTTGGTGCCTCTTGACAAGTAGGTTCTTGTTATCCTATGGGGTTTGGTGCTTCTTGTGAGTTGGTGCTCACAAAAAAATGGATGTAATTAAGTAGGTGATTAATTTACATCATAACAACGAAAAAATTTGTGGTTTTCTCCCTTTGGTTTCCACGCAAAAATACCAGTTTCAATATGTGTATGTTGCTCATGTGATGGATTGTTTCTACATATGAATTTGCAATCTTTTTGTTCTTTTAGATTATGTGGGAATGTTGTCATAAGTAATAGACAATTGACGAAATAATTAAAGATATATTCATAAAATGTTTTAAGAACATCACTATTGTTTATTGACCCCCATCTCAATAATTCCTTATTTCAAAAATTAGGGGGTTTGAAATGTCAATCAACAAATAATGATGATGTGATTAATCCAAAAGTAAGTTTCAAAGAGTCTTGTAAATTCATCATATGATTTTTTTAATTAATTATCATCCACAATTGCACATGCTATAATATTTAATTTTTCATGTTAATCATTGTAACCAATTCACTCTTAAGTACTTTCTAATTTGCTTCTAAGATAATCAATATATTGTAGCCACTGCAACAACCTGCAAAATTTCTACCCTTTCAAAATTTTGGGATTCCCTTGACTAAATGCTTATCCTTCATATACGTCTTAAATTGGTTTTTGCATCCCGTCACAAGAAAAAATTCCCTTCAAACCCTTGGAAAATTCTAAGTTTGAAATATTTAAACATTATCTTTCCCCAAAGTCGTAAGTTGCAAAAAACAGACCTTGTTTAATGTGAAAAAATGACAACTTGTGACCTCCCTTTTTTAATGGTACATTTTGACTGGTCTAAGTCGGAAGGCCATGTGATAGTTACGCATATGGCCTCCAACTTTGTGACCCTTATTATCTTGTGACTTCGCGACCTCAACCCTTTAAGTTGCAAGGTCATACAACTCTCTTAGCCCTGGACTCCACCGTTGTGACCCCTTCTGCCTTGCGACTTTGTGACCTCTAGCTTAGTGACAACATGGTCACTACGTTGTAGGACACATGAGTGTCAACCTTGTGACCCAAATTGATATCCAACCTAGCACCTATTTAAACCTCGCACGTGTGAAAAAATCTTAAATAATCACACTCACCCTTGGTTTAAGTTGGTAAAATCATTTGATGCTTTCTGCAATGGAGGAGCTTGGTGATTGTGTAGGTGTGAAAATCCCCTCTAGGTAAGTGTCTTTTCATCTCCCTTGTCATCATTTTTTCTTTCCATGTCTCTTCCCATGACATTGAACTTTTCATATTCCTCCTATGGGAAAAACTTAACCCTTGAGCCATTTCTAAGCACACTCGCCCCCAAAAACCCTTTAAATCCCTTACTTTTCCACTAGACCTCCTAGTTCTCAAACACTCAGCATAGTTGAAGCTAATCTTCCTCTACCCTCAATCTCTTTCAATTTCCAAGTTCTCGTGGGGCTGAATTTTCAACTTCAAGTCTCAAAATTTCCATCCTACCACCAAGAGGACCAGGTCGCATTCCTAAAAGGAATGATAGGCAAAAAATCATGACTGAGTGAGATACCTGATAATGTGACCTTTCAACATGCCCATATCTATGACCTGGTGACCTACCTAACCCTATAACCTAGTGATCTCTAGTTGCCAAGTCACTGGTATTTCATCTCAATATCTATGACCTCAAGGGAATGCAACCAAGAAGCCCTCTTTACATCAAAAGTACTTATTTTAATTTCTAAATTTTGAAGCTTGTTTTACAGTTTCTGTGTTGATTAATAGTATATATGTCATCACTCTCATCTTGAGACTGCTTGTTTGAAATTCTAGGTGGCGTTGATCTACACTACATGTCAATTTCATCTTTCTTTGGAGAGATTGCACCTCAAGTGGTGAACTCCTCCCAAAAAAATGTTCAGAGTAGTAGACAAAAAGTTCTAGAGGGACCTCCGCGACTAATATATCAGGAAACGACATTTAACATTAATAAGACCACAAAACTCTCATGGCTTTACAGATATTTTATTTTCTTCAAGAACGACATTCCCTATGATCAGGTATATTTTAGAGTATACATTAACATCAAGAGGTCATGGCTTCACAAAGTGGCCACGCATTCGACTGTATTCCCATGTACAAAGACCAATAATCAATATTTTAGAATACCGATATACAAAAATGGGTAATAAGGATTCTTTTGCAAATATTGTTTCCTATTACAAGTTGCTAGAGAAGGAGGAGACCTTCAATAGTAGATGGATGTTTGATTTCCTAATGGAAACTAAAGACATCCTAAGATCATGGTGGCCAGATCCCTCTAAGTTATGGTTTAAGGTCAATCAATTTTATAGAACAATAGGCCTGAGGAAGGTTTATCGATTCATGGTAGCTATGATGAACCAGTTGTATGGAAGACTCGATATTGATAGCTTTGTGAGGAATTGGGTACCCATCATGTACATTGTCACTACCATGGGAAATATATTTAACTAGACAAGCATTCTTGCTCCATCACTAAAGACCAATATACCGGAAGAAGATAAATCGAAGGGGAACTAACCATCAGAGTTATATATGGAATCATATATTTTGGATGCAGTGTGTTCAAGGTTCCATTTTGATGGATGGATCTACAATTGGACCGCAGAGGTGTCGAATGAGCATTTCCATTATAAGGTCTTTTGGGACCCTAACTATCAAGGTATGCTTGAAACCACCTCTGAATAGCTCATCGCTCCTTTGTACGAATTACTCTATTAAGAAGAGGCCCCTTGTATGTTGAAGAGGGCCAAAGAAATAATCATTAGAGTGGCATATTGGTTTCCTATCTAGGAGGGAACCTTCATTAGAGTTTTCAGCTCATAAAAAATTCTTCATGTTCTCCCAAAGGTTTGTGATAGACAAGTTATTTCTACAAGAAGTTTGTTACCATATGACTACATGGTTCTCTAAAACATTGAACAAAGGTAAGAAAAATCCTTAATGTGCCTTCCCTTTCACTATTGGGGTATATACCATTGAGAGTTTTAAGTAAGTTGAAGCGAAAGTTCAGGAAATAAAGAGATTCTACATTTTGAACCTAAATCACCATTGGTATGATCCCAAGGATATGGTAGCATCTCACTGTAAGAAGGAAGCCTTCAACTGGTCACAGATGCACAAAAAATTTTTCCATGAAGATAAAGTCAAAAATTGGTATAATGCTGCCAGCGAGCTACAACCAAGTGCGGAACTAGAAAAGGAGGATGAGAAGGCTGAGCAGTCATGAGATAACATAAGCCTACAAGCTAGGAAAACCTTGTTCAAAAGGAGGCTGAAGCAACAAAAAAATTGAAGAAAATAGAAAAATCACAAAGGAGATGAAACTTAAGATCCTTTGGATGATAAAGAGGAAGATGAGGATAAGGAAACCGTAGAAGAAAGAAATGCAACTCTTTCCAAGAAGAAACAAGAATCAAGGAGGAAAAGGGAAGAAGAGATTAGGTAGTCGCAAAAATTAATATACCAATAGTCTGAGGATCTCTAGTAGCAACACCAGGAGGAGGAAAGGAAGAGAAAGTAAGAATATGAAGAATAATTAAAGAAATAAAAATAAGATCGAAGTACATGGGAGGCAGAGGAGAAGAAGAATCAAAAGGAATAAGAAATCAAGAAAAGGAAAGACAAGGAAGAGTGTAAAAGAAAACAAATGATGGAAGAAGAGATGAAAATAAAATGGGAAAATGAAGAGAGAGAGAAGAAAAGGATCAAAGAAGAAGAAAGGAGGAAAGCTAAAGTGGATAAGAGAAAGCGGGAATAAGAGGAGATGAAGAAGAAATAAGAATATATCAACAAGAAATTCGAGCTCAATCTCCAACAACAACATCCAAACCAATAGTTCCATATGTAGGTTGACATTCATCCATTAGATGTTCCTCCATCCACCCCCATTACTGGTGGGAACTGCCAGTTAAAGAATTCGGCATTTCAGATGAGGCAGAGAAAGAGTTATTGAACATCACTATACTTATTTTTGACTAGGTCAATTGTAATATTATGAAAGAAAAGATGAAATATTATTCCAGGAACCTTGTGTTGGGCCACTAAATTGTCATTATGATTATCATTTCTTGACATCTATTTCATCTATTTCCAACATTCTTTTATCGCGTTATTTGTCATAGTTTATCATAATTTATCATTTAATTCCATTTTATAATTATTCATGCTCTTATGGATTAGTGATGTTTATTCCCCTTTATTTTTAATAAATTGAAGATTATTCTGCATGATTTTTCCTATGATGGTTTATTAATGAATTTGCTATAGCATCACTCGTGATCAAGATCTCTTCCAAATGGAAAATTTGATGTTCAACTCATAATCAAATATTCCAACTCATCAATTGGTTGGGATAAAAAGTGGAATTTTTGCATTTGACATTTCGGGAAAATGAAAATGAATCTTGAAAATTTGAGACACAGGTTTTTTGCAGAATGGACCATTGGTTTTCCATTGAGCAATTTTCGAAAATTTAGTCTGAATTGAGATTCATGAAGGGTTCTTCAACGGAAATTTTCCCAAATTTTCTGTTGTGGTAGTTTTCCAAATTGCCTCAATTGTAATTCCAAATTCAATTTACTTCTAGCTGAATGTTGATGGGAATATCTTTTAAATCTCATCTTCCTTATTGAAATTTTCGAATCAGCATTGTGAGGGAAATCATTTTGTAATCAGGCTTTTGTAAATTTCCCTTTGATGTTTGTGTATTTAAAAGACACAAATCAAAGAGAAAAGGGAGATAACAAATATAGAGTAGATCATATATTGAAGGATCAAGTCCATACATTGTAATAATTTTTGAGTTTAATTAATGCAAAGTTGAGCAACATGGTTTGGATTGTTCAATTTATTATGTGAATTATTTTCTTTGATAGACTAATTCCTGTTTGTTGGGTCTGCCTCCTGATTGAGGTACATCATGTAATTATTAGTAGTTTAGTTATATTTTTGTCGTTTCAATGTCGATACTTAGTACTTCTTACGTAATTTCCCTCCTTTTTCCTCATTTCCTATTCTTGAAGTATTACATTCATTGATCCCTTCATTAAATGTTTTTTTTCCGCTTTGTCATTATTTTCATACTTATTCCCTTAGAACAAAATTGTTGTATCCTTCAAAATTGTTAACATATATTTGGTAATTTAATTATTGTTCCTTGTTGTTTAGCATTTAGTATTATGACTGTTTTTCTTATATTATGAGAAACTAATTATAGGTTTTTCTATTTCCTTTCATTCTACATTGATAAATCAATTTAAAATTTCATTCTCATTTCATATTTTGGATTCATAGTATAAGTTTCTATACACAAGTTCTAGATTAGTATTTCATTTTCTTGTTGGGTAAGGTAGTGTAATATTTCAAGTCAGTTGTGTGATTTAGTTATGAGTATAGATTTGAATTCTTCCATTTAGTTTCTGCACTTTATTTTCTAAGTTTAGCATGTAATTTCATTTCTTGTTGTTGTAGAATGAAGAATGAGCTTGACAGCCTTTAGAACACAATCATATAGAACTAACATTAGTTGTTCGTAACTGCTTGCATATATCTTTCCTTGAAATAAAAAGATGCTCCTTGGGTTCATAATTAATGTCTAGGTGATTACTTATTTTTATTAACCAATCAATTTACCCAACACCTTGTAGAACCACTCTCTATGACCAGAGAAAAGAAGATCATCCTCGATACCAGTGTGAATTTTGAAATGACTGCTTTAGTTAGAACTTCCTTCATGACTATGACTAGATTAAATGTGGGAAGGATGAGTAACTAGATTCTAAAGCTCCATGGTAAGATTTATTCTCCTGATCAAAGAGATAACAAAGAAAAATAAGATAGAAGAGGCTAGAGGAGGAAAATAAATCTCTACTCGTATCCCACTCAAACATGAAGGGGTTCCAAACATCCATCAAAGAAGAGGTAGGGACTCCAAAGAAGGCCATGGTTGTAGTGTATGAGGAAATCTTAAATTTTCATCAGACTGTATCACCTTTCCCAACTATAAAATTTGATACTAAGGAGAAGGAAACCATGTTAAAACAACCTACCATAGCCATTAACAACATACACCAGTGGACTAATCGATACCGAGGGGAACCGAAAAATATATCAACAAAAGATTGGATAATGACCCAAAATGAAAAGATTCAGAATCACATCAAAGTCTAATCACGGGATAAGCTTGCAAGTTATGTGGACAAGGTTTTGGCTTCATACAAGCATTTACTGAGTGGATTGGAATCTATGATCGACGTACATAGAGTCCCTTCCATTGGGGAAGTTAGAGAAATCAGGAGATTGGAAGAAGTCGTACATAAAATTCAGGCTTTCATTCATACTTTAAGATAGACTTACACCACATAGAACTTATAGGTGACAAGGGAGACCATTACCCAGTATGTGATAGAACATGTGAGGATATATACCAAGCTAGTTAGTTTGTAAAATCAAATCAAGGTCAAGAACAAAACTCCCATGTTGGATTCCCTTGAGTGCCTTCACAGACGCGATGAAAAGTGGAAAAAGGTTGTCATAGTAGTTATTGAGTATAAGATCTGCAACACATAGCTTGTAGAGGAATTTCATGTGGATGTTTTTGAATTATCTATTACTAAATAATTAGAATATCACCATTTTTATTTTGCATAGAAAGATGGAATAGAGTATAGCCTAGTGGAAATGTTAAAGGTCATGAGGTAGTTCAAGAGTCAAGGGTAGACCAAGAGTCATCCCTTTTTCTATCAATATAACCTCAAGACACATTGTAATGGACTTTGTTATGAAACTAGGTCAAGAAAAAGATAGAAAAGATAGATCAACGCCTTGAAATTCAGCCTCTTCGAGGGGGCAACCTCCTTTACATTACATAAATGAACAATTCT
>APFE031049696.1:30579-56870 GCA_000404065.3 Pinus taeda | reverse complement strand
GAACTTACGTTTGTATGAACCTCCTTTGATCATTGATCATGAAAGCGCTATTCAGCTGCCATCTATAGAAGATTTCTTGCCAGAATATTTAGATGAGCTGAAAGAAGATACAATCCTTGACAGAAGGACACGCACTTCAAGGAGGGGCAATGTAGATTATGTTCGGGTTGGTTTCCAAGGCAGCAAACCGAACAAGGAAAAGTGGATGGAGGTAGACAGAGTGAGGGCGCTGTACCCTCACCTCTTTAACAGGTAGTTGAAGGCTTTTTGGTTCCAAAAGCTTCCCAATGGGAGGTGTGATCAGGGGCTCATGTCCCAAGTGTCGAAAAATGCTAAGAGCTCAAAATTGGCTCAAACCTAAACTACCTGCTAGAGCTCATCCTCCCAATTCCAACGCCGCAAACGGTTCGAAAAACAGTCGTCGTATGTGAAAGTTACGTCAAAAACAAAATCACCCAATAACCCTTAATTTTTGAATTTTCAAAAATAATTTAAAAAAAGAATATTCCACAGAATATCCCTTGGAATATTCCAGGGAATATTTTGTTGGGACGGGCCAATTAGAGGCCGCCACATGGCAAGCCTGGAGGCCACCGCATGGCTCAGATGACATAAGCACAATGGGGAAGCGCATATGTAAAAGTTCTGTGGGTTGTGGATTGAACCCTCGACCTACCTTGCACGAAGTCTATGGGTTACCAACGTGCCATAGCAGTGGGAATTGAAAGTTAATGGGAACATTTAATATTTAATTTTTTAATTTGAGTTTAGGCAGGAAGATAAGGGGGCCAACCCCCACACCATATGACCAAGCCCCAGGAACCAAGGGCCAGCATCTAACCACCAGCGCGCAATCCAAGGACAAACTGCAAAACCAATCAACCCAGTCACATGCCCATTTTTAGCCGGAAGTTAAGGTTCAGTTAATGGATTTTTTGGCGGAGTGCCAAATTTGGCAGTCCCTCCATAATTGGTGGAGCTTAACTAAAGTTAGCTGGAGTTTTTTTAGGGGAAACTGGCAGTTGGGAGTAAATGGCCATAACTTTGGCTAGGAAAGGCAGTTTTGGATGAATTGTTTTTTGGATTTTGGGTATATTGGACGTTCTGAAGCCATTGGCATAGGTCTTTCAGCCATCAGAGGTCATTTTCATAGGTTTTGGAGCCGTGGAAGTTCTAGGAGCCACCAGGGCCCACTATTGTGACAACTATTTCAGGTTGCAGGTATCCATTGGAGGTGAACCAGTAGTCAATCCTAAAGGATTCATGTGTTCTGAATCTGATTTTACAATTTATTTCACCTGTAGAGACTTCTATTCATCTGTAAATTCATTTTGAGCATTTAATTAAAATGAGGACTGACCCATTTGGGAGCCTTGGACCCCGCAGACGTAGCCCAGGAGGGGTGAACTGCTTCATCCACTTCTTTTGCATCTGTGGTTGATTTATTTTGTAGAACAAATTCATTTTAATGTGTTAAACAGTAAAAGGAAATAATTTTGCTATGCTTGAATGGATCATGAACAACTGAAAATTTCATTTGTTTCTTTACTGCAAGGACTGGGAATCTTTTAAAACAATGTTTACTACTGATTGAATACTTGCAAACCTTTTTTCAAGTAGTTTCAAATTTAGTCAAGAAATAGGCAGGTTCCAGAAGTGGAAGTCATTGTCTAGCAAATGAAGCAGCGTGGTTGGGTGTTTTAATCAGTCTCAAGTGGGAGATTATTGGGTGTGTGAGCCTGATTAATCTTCTGTATTCAAAAGGTTTTTAGTCGGATGGTATACCCCAGGAAATTGTACACTCCCTCCATGCAGGGGGTGCAGGGCCCGACTTGTCCCCCCTGTGGGGGTCCGGGGGGGTTAATCCCCCCCGGCTCAGGGGTCTGCCCCTGAAGCTAAAAACAAATGTAAAATTGCCTTGTAAAAGTATAGTAATTTCTATTCAATCTAGGGCGTTCATTAGGCGGATGATCTGACCATAGAAGTTATGTTTAATTTAGGGGTTTTTCCCTAGAAGGAAACCCCTCATTATATATTAAGGAATTGTATTGTGTCTATATACATTTGTATTCTGAGTGAGGAAGAGAGCGGAGATTGAGAGGGAAGAGGGAGTTACAGCAGATCTATTATAGGTTGTATCTCTTCAATTTGTTGGATAATATAAAAAGAAGGTCTGGCTATTTCTCCATGGATGTAGCCCAAACTAGGTGAACCACATATATTTGTGTCTCTCTTGTTTTATGCATTTTCTGTGTTTATATTTCTACAATATTTTATGTGTTCCATTTCTCTGTAATATATAATTTGCTAACAGTTAGGATGGTGACATCTATGCAAGAAAAGTGTATTCGTAGGACAAGGTGTATGTTATTCTCAATACACATTTCTAGTGATAAGGGTAAGGAGGTTGAGGATGTAGATGTGTTAAACAGGTATCCATTTTTGCAGCATTTTCAGGATGTATATCCTGAGGACATCACAGAGTTTCCACCTCATAGGGATGTAGAATTTTCTATTGAGTTAGTGAAAGAGGTAGCTCCAGCATCAAAATCACCTTACAGGATGAGCACACCTGAGTTGATTGAGTTAAAGCTGTAGTTGAAGGAAATGTTGGACAAAGGATACATTAGGCAAATTGTATCACCTTTGGGCGCACTAGTATTGTTCCTGAAGAAGAAAGATAGTACTCATAGACTATGCATCGATTACAGGCAGTTGAACAAAGTGACCATCAAGAAAAGGTACCCTTTATTGAGGATCAATGACTTGTTCAATCAGCTGAAGGGATCAACAATGTTCTCAAAGATTGATATGAGATTCATATAACATTAGGTACACATCAAATAGAAGGACATTTACAAGACTACATTCTGGACCAGGTATGCACATTATGAGTTTGTTGCTTTTCAATTTGGCTTGACTAATGCTCCAGCTACATTTATGTGTTTGATGAATAGTGTGTTACATCCATATTTCGTTAAGTTTTTTATTTTTTTCATTGATGATATACTAGTATATTCTAAAAATGAGGAGAGCATGCCGAGAATTTAACAGCGGTTTTGAGGTTTTTGACGAAGCATCATTTGTATGCTAATCTTAGGAAGTGTAGTTTCTTTCAGAGTGAGGTACACTACTTGGGAAATGTTGTCTCCAAGGAGGGAATTGCAGTAGATCCAGAGAATATAAGAGCTATCATAGAGTGGGTAGCTCCTAAGAGTGTTAATGAGGTGAGATCTTTCATGGGGTTAGCAGGCTACTATATGAGGCTCATCAGGAACTTCTCGCTGATTTCTTATCCTATCACATCATTGCAGAGGAAAGGTAAGAAGTTCAAATGGACAGATGAGTGTGAGGTTAGTTTTCAGCAACTTAAGTAGTTGTTGACACATGCACCAATTCTAAAGGTTGTAGACAAGGAAAAAGAGTTTGTAGTATGCACAGATGATTGCAAGAGGGAACTTGGTGGAGTTCTTATGCAAGATGGATAGGTGGTATGTTATGAGTCACAGAAACTAAACGAGCACACAAAAAACTACTCAATACATTATCTTGAGTTAGTAGCGATCATACATGAATTGAAGATGTTGAGGCACTATCTTCTTAGCAAGAGGTTTGTACTTATGAGTGATCATATTGGGTTGAGGTATTTATTTGATCAGTCAAATATGAACGCCGGGAAAGCTAGATGGTTAGCCAAAATTAGTGAGTTTGATTTCAAGATTAGGTACATCAAAGTTAAAGAGAACAGGGTGGTAGATGCTCTCAGCAGATGGGTGCAGGAAAATCACTTGCAATTATGAGCTCCTATGGGACAGATATACAGGATAGGATCTTACAAGTATGTCAGCAGGATGTCATGTATATGGAGATTGTGCATAGGTCACAGCAAGGTGTTGGTACAGGTACAGGTGATAGTACGTGTATAGGTATAGGTGTAGGTACATGTACAAGTAGTGGTATGGGTATCGGTGACAATACAGGTACAGGAACAAGTACGAGTGCAGGTACAGTTGCATGTGCACAAGGTATGTATTATTGTCTTAGAGCATATGGATTGGTCAAGTTTCGAGACACGATATATGTACCAGATAACAATGAGATCAAGAAGGTGATCTTAAGGGAGTTTCATGCAAAACCATATTCAGGTTACCCAAGTTATCAGAAGACACTGAAAGAAATGAAGATATTTTACAATTGGCTAAATCTGAAGAAGGATGTAACAAAGTTTGTGACTAGGTGTTTCAACTCTCAGCGAGTGAAGGAAAAGTGTAAGCATCTAGATAGATTGCTACAATCGATTGAAATTCCAAAGTGGAAATGGGAGGTCCTTTCCATGGACTTCATCACAGCGTTGTTGAAGATAGTGAAACAACATGATTCCATCATGGTTGTTGTGGACAGGTTGAAAAAGGTTGCACACTTCATTCTACTGAAGTATACATTCTCAACTAGTGATGTGGCATAGGTATTCATCAGAGATGTGGTTAGGATGCATGGTGTTTTGAAGAAAATTGTGTCAGACAAGGATGCAATGTTCACTTCCAAGTTCTAGAAGGAGTTGTTTGGATGTTTGGCCACATAGTTGCCCTTCAGCACAACTTATCATCCGCAGACAGATGGACAGACAAAGAGGGAGTTGTAGTAGCTACAATAACCCTCCAAAATTTTGCCTTAGCCTATTTTGGAGCCTCCCTACCAACCTTCACAACAACTTGCCTTGCTTCATCAAGTCCTCAAGCTTCCATGTCTTTCTTGCTCAAAGGAAGCATGTTGATCATAGTTTGATATTTTCCCTTCACAGAATACTCACTCAGACTTGATCTAGCTATAGGTTGAGAACCTTCCCCTTGAAAATTGTGCATTTTTGGAGGGAAACCAACCTTCCCTCCAGAAATTGCACAATCCTCTTTGATAGCCTATTGGGCTCTAGGATTACACAATCCTACAAGCCAACCCTCCCAGCAAGATTTGTGCAAATTTTCCCAACATCAAGCTTTTCCACTAAGGATTTGTGCAAATATAGGTAGTAGTAATCTACTCAGCCATGAAATTGCGCAAATCTCTTGGGAAACTAGCCGAGCTCCCAACTAGAAATGTGCATTTTTCCCCAAAAGTCAGGCAGTCTCTTGCATGTGCAGCTAAGTTGACCAGTCCCCTCCAAGACTGAGCGAAACAGACTTACATACATGGGTCTTTTTTCTCAAGGCATCATGCAAAGGCATCCATTGTTTTAGGGATCTATGTTTAGTAGTTGGAGGTTTCATGCAAGGAACAATTCAGAAACCTCCCTCCAAGTGTCGCTTCCCCTATATTTGTGGAATGTGCGTCACAACCTCAATGTTATCAAAAATCATCAACAGAAATTGCAAAACTCATTCCTCACATCAACCTCATAGCTCTAACATCCCACAACACATCTAGGAGCAGTCGGCACATTGAGCTCAATTATTTTGTGGTAAGCTTGTTTACATTTCTATTGCTTTTAGTGTTTTTTCTTGTGGGAGTATTGTTTACTTGATTTATTTGAATGCTATCTGTCGTTTACATATATACTAGATTACCCTAGTTCCATTTTAGTTTTCATTGCTCTCTCACTACTATTGCATGCATGAAACTGCTTTGCATGAATGTTCACTCAACTAGTGAATTGCCTCACCCACATGCATGTTGATCTTCTTACTGAATATTTCGTTCATGTTTTCCATGCATTGTTAATCATTTCTGCTATCACTTAGCGTCACCATGCATTTACTCTCTTAGTTGCTTTCAGTTACCCATCAGCGAGTTGGGCCAACCTTGGCTTGGAATCTACCTTCACCAAGGCTAAATTGCACAATCTGGGGAAGGAAGGCTCACCGTCCTCTCCAGATTTATGCATTCTTGCCCAAAACTGGCATCCAAGACTATTTTTGTGCATTTCTGGAGGACAATTTCTACTTGGCACAAGCAATTGCGTAAATTTGTCCCTGGGCCAGTAGTGCTTCCCAACTGAAATTGTGAAATGCGTAATCCCAACAGTTGGCAGCCAAACTAGACTATGCATTGTGCAGTTCTAGTAGTTAGTCAGTCTCTCAGTAGCCTAGACTGTGCCTTGTGTAGTCTTGGGAGTCGGTCTCCTGATCTCCCGACCAAAATTGCCCAACCTTCATGATCATTCAACTAGGTATGTTGCAAGTCATTTCTCATGTTCATTTTGGTTTTTGATTGATAGATTTCTTGCTATGAGTGTTGTCATGTCTTCATGTATCATAGGTGTTCATCTACGTCTCAGTAGTATAGGTACAATGGCTTCCAGGAGAGTAGAGATGAAGACAACTTTCAGAGCATGCTTGAGGATGAATTCGATAAAGTGTCTATGATATTTTCTACTCATGAAGACATCAAGTTGTTCATGGACAAGGAAATCAAGAAGTAGCATCACAACAAGTAGCATCATGAACAACAGTTGAAGGAAACATATAGAATGCAACAAACTCAACGAATGAAGTGAACGCAACGAATGGAAGAGGAAGGTAGTTGACAACATATAGGTGGAGCAAAGTTGCAAGATCAAGCAGATCCACTAATAATGAAAGCAACTTTGGAGACTCAGGCTATGAAGTGACGATGCAACATGAAGATCGTGTAAGGGCCGAAGATGGAAAAAATAAGGAGTTGCATGTGTTGAAGTAGAAACTTCGAAAGAACATCAAGCTGCACAAATAGTCCAATGAGTTGTTGCAGGAACTGTAACAACAGTGAGTGCAACATGGACTCACGAATGAAACTATGTTAATACAAGTTAAGGATCCATCCCAGCAGTTGACATAAAGAAAACATGGTGAGCAGTGTTTTTGATCGCATGCAAAGGATCCAAAAGCATGCATGTCATTGGGCACATGCATGCAATCCAACCAATTCAACACACTCACCAAGGTGAAGATAAGAAGCAAGTCCAACTGGGGCTGAACATGCACTTCGGCAAGTTTATGTGCATGACCACCAGCACACACTTGAAGATCAACATGGACACAATGCATCAGTATGTTTCCAATTCCACCATACCCAAGAAGACCATGTGCATGTTAGTAGACGAGTTGGTTGAAGGGGTCGAACCAATGCACCGATTGTAATGGATGCAAGAGTTGGCTTCATCAAGATGTCACCGTGAGGTGCATGCACACCATCACGAATGAACAATCTTGGCATCAGCTCACCACCTTCACCATCACAAGCATGTCAAAGAGCCAGTCTCATCATAGCGGATAGAGTGTTGATGATGTCTTGCGAGACCTGCTCAAGCCATGTTTAGGGAAAATTTTAGGGGCTATTATTCACCCATGGGTTAAATTTCTATACTTTTTCCAAAAAAAATATTTGCTAATTTCCATTTTTTTGTAAAAATGATTCGCCCATAGAATTAAGTTATTTTACCCTAAAAATCACCAAAAAAATTATATATAGACTATATTAAAATATTATAAATTTAAATATTTTTACAAAATATGTCCAAACATTTTATAGATTTCATGTTATGGACTAGTAGGATTCGCCAAGGTTTCTAAACTTTAAGATAAATTTCCATCCTTAAAATTTTCCCTGCCCATGTTGTCTTACATGAGTACATATGCATTGTAATGTTGAGTCATGTCAAGTGTAAGTCGAGTGCCAACAGTTGGAGGTAACAGTCATAGAGTAAGTGAAGAGTCATGACGGTAGCTAAATTGTCACAAAGGGAGAATATCAAGGGTCACCCCACCCTTTTCTATAAGTAGTCCCTCATAACTCATTGTAAGGGCTTTTGGTCAGCCAAGCTTCTACTAAGACTTTCTTGAAGAAGACTTTGAAAGTATTGTAATGCGCCTTGGCTTCTCCATTGCATGGAGCTAGTACATCTCTTTGGAGGATCAGGTGGATGTGGTTGTCATGTTCCACTGTTGGGGCTAGCAGGTTTACATGGTGTATTTTATGATTGTCACTTACACTTCTTTAATAATAAGAGCCAACACATTTACATGCATATGTTGTTATTGTATTTGGACTACTATGGTTCCCTTAATATTATATGTTGTTTGACTTACGTACTTTTGTATGAACTGATTCACATGTAATTCTATGAATCTTGTTGTTAATGTGTTGGATGTGTTGTTAACGTTGTCACCAACCATGTTGACTACTCTGCTAGACATCAAATAGACCTTTCTCATGAACCTTGCTATATCATGCATCACACTTGTCTCGGACTAATCTGTGGGTGATGTTCATGTTATCTTACCTTGTATGTTGTGACTGTCGCATCCGAGTGGACTACTCCACTGAAAGTTGTGCATGTCCTTTGTGTGGTGTGTTCCTAGCTGATTTGGGGCTAATCCCTTTTAGCTTGGAACTCACCTTCTCCTTCCTTTCCCTTCGAAGTGTTGGAACCTCTCGTATACATTCCTTGACTCTCTGCATTAGTCACACCCTTGCTACTGATAGAGTTATCTTACTTGCCTCTGTCTGACATCACAGTCAAGGCATTACCTTACGACCCACTGCTAGGACTCCTACACCAAATGATCTGAGGTCTAAGTGGGACTTCTTACTGGGGAGATCACCTTTACATGTTGGTGGGTCTAGCACCATCAACATTTTTGGCACTAGAAGGAGGACCTGATGACAAGTAGTGTCCTCTCATCCATTTTTTAACCTTTGCATATCTTTCATGGAGTCTTGCATTCTTCTTCCCTCGTGGTGTTTTCTGAATCATGAATATGTCTCCATCTTGGAGAATTTGTTTGATCTCTTGTCCACTCACACATATGATGGTGAAGGCGAAGTGGCCTAGCTTGAACACTTACATAACTTTATTTCCATGATTTATGAGGAAGACAAGTTTACTAACAAACAGACCAATTTTCTACTTACATACACACTTCGTGAATCTCCATTTTGTTGGGTACTTAGCTTAGTGACTAACACCATGCACTCATGTAAGAACTTTTGTGATCTTATTGAAGACACATTCTCTCATTTTGATCCTGACCATCTTGACCAGAAAATATTACAGCAATGGAGGGCTTTGCATGAATCCATTATTGATTTTTGGCAGCGCTTTCATGACTTGCAGTTTCAAGCTCCGAGGAGCTAGATAAAGTTCACTTATCTTTGGGACCGGTTAGAGTACTATCTTAAGAAATCTGCTTGTCATAAGAGAAATCTTGATGTCAAGCCTCGCTCAACACTCTTCGTTGATGGAACTGCACAATCCCATGTGGGAGCAGGCACTGTCTCAACAGACTGTCCACCACCCTCTCATTCAATAGTTCCACCATCGCCCAGTGATGTTGGCGATCATGTTCGAACACCTGTTCATCCTTCACACCCTCCAAAAATCACTACACTAAATTTTCGTGCAGATTTGGTTGTGAGTCCTTCAAGTTCCCATGTAAATTATTTTCTTTGACCTCTGTCTTCGCACTCAGGTGTTTCTCTAGATGATGTTGCCTTTTGTTCATCCATTCCAAACTCTTCACTTGTTGTGAACGAGGAACAACCCACTGATGGAGTTGTTGTTGCACAACCAACATGCAGTGTCATTCATGAAGAGTATGAGTGGGAGCTTGAACATCAACACTCAGCAAAGGATGACTCCCATCTGTCTGAGCCCCCTCCATTCTTTCCTAGCCTCTTTGGCGAAACTTCTATCCATGATTTTGCATGTGTGTCTTCATCCACGGATGCACCCATTGTTGATCACTTGCAGGACTCACCAAATGTTAGTCCATCATTCGACAATGGAGAGGATAAGTTAATCATTGAAAATCCACTTGATCCTTCATCTGTCTTTTCTAGAAACACAAAGGATGAGTTTGTTCGCTTTTCATCTACCCCTCTATTTGATTTATATGATCATCAAGATGCAGAAGAATATATTGATTTCTATGATCATGGTGGTCGTGATCCATTTGCTTCCATTTTTTATCATGATCATGAATCTAACACAATTGATCTTTTGAAGACACTAGTTTATGATTATCTACCTAATGATGAAGTTGAGACACCCAAGACTATCGAGGCACTTCAACCCAAGATGATGGTTATGTTATGCCCTCGCTCTCTTAGGGTCAGTCTCACTTTCGATCATGAAATCATTCATTCACCCAAGGCTCCCCATCACTCATCTGTATGAACTAAACATCCATCTCACACACAAATTACACTTCCTCCACTCGAACTGCATGATCCCATTGTTCATGCATTGGAGGAGTCTTACATTGCAAGCACTCATTCGCAATGCAAGTTATCTTTTTTTCTTTCGTTTTCTTGCATGTCTTAGTCAAGAGTGTGATTTTGATTCAAAGTTTCATGTAGTGTCACACAACAACATGAAAAGTCCATGAACTATCTATCATGCACATGCACTTGCTTATGTCCCATGGGCACTTTGAAACACACAATGTGGCTATCTTCACTGTTATATCTTTCTTGTATGCTGGTTTGCACAACTAGGTTTTCTCACGGACCAATCCTTCACCCACATTGGTCTACCAATGCCCCAATGGCTACATTGGAGGTATGATCAGTCCCATGCACCATTACTGGAGTAGGAGTAGTGTTTGATTTAAGTTGTTTGCTTGCATGCTTGTTTGCTTACATGCTTTGTTTGCTTGTTTGTTTACTTTCTTCACTTTCATTTTTTCTTCTACTCTTTCTTTAATTTGTTGATTGATTAGTTCATTCGCTCATTTCATTCGTAGGTTAGTTGGCATGAAACCATGTATGACTTTTGAAACAAGTTGGGTGAAGTACAAGAGGGCTTATATAGCTATCACTACTTGGTTATCTGTCATCTTGCCTCTGTATGATGAGCTTGTTACTTTTAGTCCATGATATGTCAAAGGAAAATATGTACTGTTCGAAGAAAACCTTGGTGAAAACACAATGCTTGCACGCTAACTAGTGTCACCTTCTCTAGTCAGTTGTTTTTGGGTTAACCCTTGTCAGCTCAGTCAAGTAGAGCAAGGTGAGGGAGGGAAACCTTAATAGGCATGTCAAAGATACAATAAACTACTTCTATGCTAGAATAACCTCTTCTTATCTCAATAAGTCGGGATCCCTCTTTCGCTTCTAAAATGAATAAGTGCTATGCACAGTGGAAAATGAAAAAAAATAAAAGTCAAAAAATTCAAATGAAAAATGAATAAGGTGAAAGAAGAGAAAAGCTTCCTGCGCAAGGAGGTGATGCAAGTAACTCCACCGGGGTAATGACTAGGCTCACTAGAAACGGAGCCATGTTTGTGTTCCTATGTGACTCCAATGGGGTATTGCCCAGGGCTGCTAGTAGTGGTGCACCACCAAAAATGAAACTTAGACTCTAATGACTATAGTGCTTGTGCACTTATATACCCCTCAACCCCAATCGAAAAAATTGTGTTTCCTTGGCTTGGAATGTTTGTCAAGCAACCAAGATTCTGGCAGATGCTACATCTTACAATCAAGCTAGTGTGAAGCCAAGATGAGTTGAGAGATGAGCAATACTTCTAGAGATGTTAGACTTGCTTTTCATGAACAAGGTCCATTCGGAGAGCTGGAGTTCTACCATTGTGTCACCAAGTGTTGTAGCGGCTACAACCACCCTCCAAAATTTTTCCTTAGCATATTTTGCAGCCTCCCTACCAACCTTCACAGTAGCTTTCCTTGCTTCATCAAGTCCTCAAGCTTCCATGTCTTTTTTTCTCAAAGGCATCTTGTCGATCACAGATTGATCTTTTCCCTTCAGAGTCTGCTCACCCAGACTTGGTCTAGTTGTACGCTGAGCAACTTCCCCTTGAAAATTGTACATTTCTGGAGGAAAACCAACCTCCCCTCTAGAAATTATGTAATCCTCTCTGACATCCTATTGGGCTCAAGGATTGCACAATCCCACCAGCCAACCCTCCTAGTAGGATTTACACAAATTTTTCCAGCAACAGGTTGTTCAGCCCAAGATTTGCAGAAATCTGGGTAGCGGTTAATTGCTCAGCCCATAAATTAAGCAAATCACCTAGGCAACCATCCCAACTCCCACCTAGAAATGTGCATTTTTCTCCAATAGTCAAGCAGTCTCTTGCATGTGTAGTTGACTTGACCGGTTCTTTCCAGGACTGAGCAAAACAAACTTGCATGCATGGGTTGTTTCTCCCAAGGTAGCATTCAAAGGCATTCCTTGTTTCATGGATCCATGTTTAGCAGTTGAAGGTTACATGCAAGGAACAATTCAGAAACCTCCCTCCAAATGTCGCTTCCCCTAGATTTTTGGCATGCACATCACAACCTAGATGTTATCAAAACTCATCAAATGAATGCTACAGAGCCCATTCCTCACATCAATCTTGTAGCTCTAACATCTCACATAACATATAGGAACAATCGGCACATTCAACTTAGCTATTTTGGGGTAAGCCCACTTCCCATGCCTTGTGCTACATTTCTATTGCTTTTTTTGTTTTTGTTTGTGGGAGTAATGTTTTCGTGATTTATTTGAATGCTAATTGTTATTTACATATATAATGGCTTGTCCTAGCTCTGTTTCATTTCTTGTTGCTATCTCATTATTGTCGCATGCATGAAACTATTTTGCATGGACATTTGCCCAATCGGTGAACTGCCTCACCCACATGAATGTTGATACTCTTGTTAAATATTTCATTCATGTTTTGCATGTAATGTTAATCACTTCTGCTATCACTTAGTGTCGCCATTCGTTTACTGTCTTATTTTCTTTTATTTTCCCATCAACGAGTTGGGCCAACCTTGGCCCAGACTCTTCCTTCACCAAAGCTACATTTCACAATCTGGGGAATTAAGACTCACCTTCCTCTCCAAATTTTCACATTCCTACCCAACACTAGCCTCTAGGAATGTTTTGTGCATTTCTGGAGGACAGTGGCTACTTGGCTCAAGAAATTGTGCATATCTGCCCCTGGGCTAGCAGTCCTTCCAAGATGGAATTGCGCAGTGTGCAATCCCAGTAGTCAACAACTAGACTGGACTGTTTATTGCGCAGTTCTAGCAGTCAGTCAGTCTCTCAGTAGCTCGGACTGTGTCATGTGTAGTCTTGGCAGTTGGTCTCCCAAGCTCCCAGCTGAAATTACGAAACCTTCATGATCATTCACACAAGTATGTTGCAAGTCAGTTCTCATGTTCATTTTGGTTTTCGATGAACAAATTTCTTTCTATGAGTGTTTCCATGTCTCTAGGTATCACAAGTGTTCATCCACCTCTCAGAAGTACTAGTACAATGGCTTCCAGGAGAGCAGAGAGGAAGACACCGTTCAGAGAATGCTTGGGGATGCAATCGATCAAGTGTCTATGTTCTTGCCTACTCACGAAGAGATCAAGTTATTCATGGACAAGGACATCAAGAAACAACATCACAACGAGAAGCATCATGAATAGCAGCTAAAGGCAACATACCAAATGCAATGAAAATGACGAATGAAGTGAACACAATGAATGGAAGAGGAAGGTTGTTGACAACATAGAGGCGGAGCAAAGTTGTAAGATCATGTTGGTCCACTGATAATGAAAGAAACTTTGGAGACTCGAGCTATGAAGTGACAGTGCGACATGAAGATCATGCAAAGGTAGAAGATGGAACAAACAAGGAGTTTCATGTGCTAAAGAAGCAGCTTAGGAAGAACATGAAGCTGCAGAGATAGTCCAATGAGTTACAGTAGGAACAATAAAAGTAGTGGGTGCAACATGAAATCACGAACGAAAATGCACCAGTACAAGTAAAGGATCCATCCCAACAACTGACACAGAGAAAACATGGTGAATATTGTTGTTGATCGCATGTAAAGGATCTAGTAGCATGCATGTCGTTGAGCGCATGCATGTAATCTAACCCATTCAACACACTCACCAAGGCAAAAAAAAGAAGCAAGTCCAACTGGGGCTGAACATGCACTTTGGCAAGTTGAAGTGCATGACCACCACACATACTTGAATATCAACATAGACACTATGCATCAGTGTATTGTCAATTCAACCATACCTAAGAAGACCATGTGCATGTTAGCAGACGAGTTGGTTCAAGAGGTTGAACGAATGCACCAGATGCAACGAAGGCAAGAGTTCACTTCAGAAAGATGTCACCATGAGGTGCATACACACCATCAAGGATGACCAAGCATGGCATCAGTGCACCACCTTCACCATCAAAATCATGTCAAAGAGCTGGTCTCATCACAGCGGCAAGTGTTAGTGATGTCTTGCAAGGCTTGCTCAAACCATGTTGTTTCAAATGAGTAAATGTGCATTGTAATGTTGATTCATGTCAAGTGTAAGTCAAGTGTCAACAGTTGGAGGTAGCATTCATAGAGTAAGTGAAGAGTCATGAGGGTAGTTGAACTATCAAAAAGGGGGAATATCAAGGGTCATCCCACCCTTTGCTATAAATAGTCCCCCATAACTCATTGTAAGGGATTTTGGTCGCCCAAGATTCTACTAAGACTATCTTGAAGAACACTGGGAAAATATTGTATCGCGCCTTGGCTTCTCCACTGCACAGAGCTAGTACATATCTTTGGAGGAGCAGATGGATGTGGCTATAATGTTCCACTATTGAGGCTAGCAGGTTTACATGGTGTATTGTATGATTGTGACTTACAATTGTTTAATAATAAGAGCCAACACATTTTCATGCATATGTTTTTATTGTAGTTGGATTGATCCAGTTGCCTTAATGATATATGTTGTTTAACTTATGTACTTGCGTACGACTTGATTCACATGTAATTATATGAATATTGTTGTTAATGTGTTGCATATGTTGTTAATGTTGTGACCATCCATGTCGACTGCTCTGCCAAACATCATAAATAATTTTTTCATGAACCTTACTATATCAACCGTCGCACTCATCTCAGACTGACCCATGAGTGTTGTTCATGTTATCTTACCTTGTATGTTGTGACTACTGCATCTAAGTGGACTACTCCATTGGAAGCTATGCATGTCCTTTGTCTGGTGTGTTCCTATTCGAGTTGGGACTGATCCCTTTCAACCTAGAACTCACCTTCACCTTCCTCTCCCTTCAAAGTGTTGGAACCTCTTGTACACATTCCTTGACTCTCTCCATCAGTCAAACCCTTGCTACTAACAAAGTTATCTTACTTGCCTCTATGCGATAATGTGATCAAGGCATTACATTACGACCCACTACTAGGACTCCTACACCAAACAGTTTAAGGTCTAATTGGGACTTCTTACCGGGGAGGTCCCCTTGACATGTTGGTGGCTTTAACACTGTCAACAGAGGGCCAATGCGATATTGTAGGACATGTTGAAGATGTATGTGATGCAACAGGAGTGGAAGTGGGAAGAGTATCTTCCTTTGGTAGAGTTTGCATACAATAATGGTTATCAGGAGTGATTGATGATGATTCCTTTTGAGGCATTGCATGGATGGAGTTGTAACACTCCTATCAGTTGGAGTGATCTGGTTAGGAGGGTATTGGTTGGACCAGATATGTTGGAAGACATGGAACAGGAAATACAGGTGATCAAGAAGAACCTAAAGGCAAAATAGGATAGGAAGAAGAGCTATGCATATTGGAACAGGTTGTTCATGGAGTTACAGGTCAGGGAACATGTGTACTTGTCCATTAAATTGAATAATATTTCCTTGCAGATTGGATCTTATGCCAAGTTGGCACCACAATTTTGTGGACCCTTTAGTATCATTGAGAGGATTGGGTTAGTAGCCTTTTGACTTGCACTACCCCCAACAATGAAATTCCATGATGTTTTCCATGTATATTTGCTTAAGAAGTATGTTAAGGATGTTGATAATGTGATTGACTGGCATGTATTGCAGGTGGAAATAGATGGAGAAATCCAGCAAGAGCCTAAGTTTATATTGCAAAAAAAGGTGCTCATGCTCCGAAACCAAGCAATTGAGAAAGTTAAAGTGCAATGGAAGCACTTTGGGCCCGATGAAGCTACATGGAAGATGGTAGATCATATGCAAGTTATGTATCCTTCCTTGTTTGTCGGTTGAGGAAAAGAAACTTTTATATGGTGTTTTGATATATGCTTTGATATGGTGTTTTGGTATATGCTTTGATATGATGTTTTGGTATATGTTTTTATATGATGTTTGGGTATACGTTTTGTTACATGTTTTTGGTATATATTTTGGTGATATTGCTATAAGTACATATGTATATGGATGTAAATACTACCATGAGTGATGTTATAAAGCTCCACTAAGTGGTATGGGTGTCATTCCATTATGATCATGTTGTCATGTTACTATGTTATCATGTGGTAATTTTATCATGATGTTATGATGTCATGTGGGTTGTCACTCAACAGGATGATCATTGTCAAAACTGTAACGAGCTATGTTATAAAGCTCTAGTATGGGGTGTGTTGTCATGATGTTTTTCTTTGAGCAGGTCCTTCATTGTAAATACTGCATCAAGCTATCTTATGAAGCTCCATGAGACTTATGTCTTCTTTCAACGGGTTACTGAGGTATGTGTGAGATTGAACATCGAGGAAGGTTTCCCCTAAGGGGGGATGTCTCTGTAACAACACGGGCAAAAATTCCATGTAATAAAAGTTAAAAACAATAACCACAGTTGATGGGACACATATTCCAAGTTGAATGTTGGTAAAGATATCCTAGGCGGTGTTCATTTGGTTATTTATGGCTAAGGAAATTGGCAAAGTCAACTGATAAGGCTTTGGAATGGAAAAATGGCATTTTTGGCACAATTATTTATGAAAATAATGGAAATTACAGGACAAAGGAGGTGAAAGGTCACAAGTTGCATGGGAGGAGGATGTTGGGATAGGGTCCCCTGGGTTAGTTTGGGGTTAAGATAACCCAAGTTTTGGTACAATCTTTGTAAATAATTTAAAGTCTCCACAATTCTATGGATGTGGAGCGTGTATATGAATAGCAGTCAAAGGGTTTTAGCCCCTTGTTTTATGTAAAGTCAAGTCATTTTTGAGAATTACCCATGCTCCGCAGACGACGACATTGTATGAAAAAAGGCTATAAAAAAGTGTGTCTTAGAGAGTCTAAGGAAAGAAAGTGATGATGAGAGGTAATAGGAAGTGATAGCGAGAATAAGTGGGTAAGAAAGAAGAAGAAAGGCTCCGTAGCTGAGTGCACAGAGGCCTAGGTAGAGTACACAACTGAGTGCACAGGCCCCTACAGTTCTATGCACAAGGAACGTTTTGAGTTTGTAATCTTTAATTGAAGACCAATAAAGGAAATTACCAAAGGATTCTTGCGTATTTATGTTTATCTTTGTTAAATGTTATATGATGTGTATGAATAATTTGTTTTATGGAATATGGCTCAAATGTTGCACGATTCTCTTGAATAAGTCTTAATAATGTATGCAATTCATGTTTGAGTACTTTCGCGAAGAATCTAATGAACTCTATTATGTTTACTAATAAATTATGTAGATCTGCACAAACACTAATTTAGGGTTGTTCTTTGGTGCGCGTAAGTGGATAAATTGACTATTAAAGGTCCACAAAGATTGATCATAGAACCTCACAAAGGTCTGAAGGTTGTTTAACATAGTTGCAACAACAAACCCTAAGAGCTTATCAATCTGCGTGAAAGCAGATTTGAGGTGCTGAAACACATCACACTAGTCTCTAGATGTAGAAACTTGGTTCTTGCATCCCCCCATACTACTTTGCGTGAGACTACAACCTACTTTATGTAGGTTGTTTCCAAAAGGGCCAGTAGTGTAGAGTTTTTTTGGTTGGCACAACTAACTTCAATCTTGGGTGAGGACCCCCTAAGCAGACAAATGGTTCCGTTGTCGGGACCGAGATCTACTTGAAAGAGATGTGTGATGTCGCATCATTGGAATCCAACCAAGAAGGAAATTGAAAAGCGGTTTTGAAAGATTCACGAGTTTGTGGTGCAAGAAAATAGGAATCCGCGCCTATTAAAGTGAAGAATGGTTGAACATGTATCTATATATGGAGATACACAAGATCTGCTTCTACACCTTCCCCATTGAACTGTATGAGTGGTTGGATAGATTGACAAATAGGCAAGGAAGGTGAAAGCTTGATAATCCGATAGTGTGGACTCCAGAATTAGTGCAACGATTAGAAGCCTTTGAAAAGAAGATTGCACTGGTTGTCGATCACTAGCTCAAACGAATTATAGGAGGATTTGTTACAGAATTAGTAGTTGATAACTGAGTCAACTACAGCAAAGTAGAACAAAGATTTATTAAAGGACCACGAGGTAAGTACCTAAGATCATTGAATACTTGGATTAAAATGTTGTTGTGTGAAAAACAGGTGATTCCATTACCTTAATATTTGGAGCTACGCGAAGTGGAAGAATATTTAGAAACTATGAAGGATCAGGGCCAAAGTATAGTCCATTGATTGGACCTCTTTTAAGTGACAACGAAGGGGAGGAATGGACTCCACCACGAAGAGCTATTCAGCTAATCAATCAAGGGATTCCTTGAGTAAATCATCCATCCACTCCACCACCACCTCCACCTCCACTGCATACACCTTCACCCACACCTCCACCTCCACCACCACCATTCAACATGGTGAATGCAATGAAGCTTTCGATTTTCAAGGGAATAGGGAGTGAAGATACCAAGAAGTTTTGGTTTGTTGTGAATGTTGTGTGGACAACACAATAGATTAATGACGAAAAAATAAAGAAGGCATAGTTGGTTAACACTCTACAGGATCATGCGCTAACTTGGTATATTAAGTATTGTTGATAATCCTTTTGCATCACTAGACGAGTTTAGGGCGGCTTTAAATAATGAGTCTAGTAAGCCTAAGTCTGACTCACAATTGGACTAAATTGAACAAGGAATTAGATCAGAGGTTGAAGTGTCATATTCACGAAGCTAACATGCATCTCATAGATAGCCAGCATCGAAAATGGTTTATAGCTTCAATTCTACCCCACTTGAGAATTTCTTTGTCACAAAAAAGATAGGAATCTAGGAAAAATCATTGGAGATTGCAATTAGATTGCATGCGACACCTATTCAATATGTGACCTTGGGGGCACAGCATATCCACTCTCATTTACAGAGCCTACACCTAGAATACATAGTTTGAAGAAAGATAAGGAGACTAAACCAAAGGTGTGATTGAAATTTTGATGTTTGAAGTGCAAGAGCTAGGGGCATGATAAAGACCACTATCCAATGTATGAAAATTATATTATAGGGGGAGAATACTTTCCCTAAAGTAGGAAGGCCCAACAAGGTCGAGCGTGGGGACTATGTTGTGGTGTGCTATTTGTCAAGTTGTTGGACAACATGTGATGAATAATTGTCACCTACTTCAAAATTTAGTTTAGGTACCTCAACATTTGTTCTGTAACTTCTGCAAATCAATGGGCCATGATGAGCACCACTGCAAAAACTATGAGTTGATGATGCAAGGAACACCTACATACCAGATGCAAGTAGAAACTCAGCCACCAGATCAGGGCACGAAAGGGGTGCGTGGAGGTTATCAGGGGTAAGGCTGGGGCTGAGGAGGATGAGAACCTTATAGAGGTTGGGGTCAGATTATCTGCTACAACTAGGGAACTATGCAAGAGAGTGCCAAAAGAAAAGACACCCATCATGTCAATACTATAGCCAATTTGACCATACTATATAAGAATGCCCAGTGTTGATAGCTAAAATGTAAGAGAAGAATGTGCGTCCTCAGCAACCTATGCAGAACTTACATATGATGAGAGTTGAGCCCTGCAAGGAGGATCAAAGCATGAATATAGTGCTGAGAAGTGGAATATATGGAAGTTGGTTTTGGTATGGAGCATGCTACGTAAACTTTTATGGAAGAAAACAAGAGCTTCATGGAGGCCTCCACCTCAGGAATCCAAAACAAGGTGTAAGAAACTAGCGCACCTACAATGGTTGATCCCTCTGTCCTCACTACATTTTTGGAAACCTACATAGAATTGTTGTGTGATAGAAAAGTTGTGGAAGGACTGTAGGAGTTAATAAATAAATGTGCTAGCAAAGAGAAGGTCCCTAATGGACATCGTGTAGTAAGAAAAATTGGCAAACATAAGGCACAAACAAGGCATGAGATGAAGCTCACTATGCAAATAGGTGATTATGAGATGGATCAAGTCATCTTGGCTCAAGGATCTGATGCAAACTTTTTTCTAAAACAAACATGGGAAAGGATGGGGAGACCTGTGTTGCATTGGTCTCCAATTTAGCTCAAAATGGTGAACCAGTAGAAAATCATCCCCATGGGACAATTATATGGAGTAACAGTTGATATAGAAGGTGTGAGCGCGATGGCCGACTTTGAGGTTAAAGAAATCGATGATGAAAGTAATACATACCCAGTGTTCCTGGATTTTATTGGGGTCATCAATTTGAAGAAAAGGACAATGCCATTTGAAATAAAATCACTTTGGGTTGTAGTAATGTTGGACCTCGTAGAAGGGGTGCAATATACTGAACCAGTCCATGACTATGGGGAAAGTGAAGATGAAATGGATCAAATCTACAAATTAAGAGAATGATAATAGGAATGGATCAATTCGACAGCGAACAGGAGGATTGCATGGGATCGAAAGAGTTCCTGCACCTTTGATTTAGACAAGGAGTTAGAACCTTGGAAGAATCGCTTGCATGAAGTATCTACATTGCGATGCAATATGAGGATGAAGTCACTGCGTTGTGTTTCATTGGATGTAACGAAATCACCTTATTATGATGGTTTAACTGACATTGATATGTTTTTGGATGAATTTGAGTGTGAAGTCCCTAATGGTCATCGCTTCCAAGCATTGGAATTGGCATTGAGCACTACGCCTTCCCAATAGTGGGGTACGCATAAGGATAGTTTTGTTGGATGGAAATATTATAGAAGAATGATGAAGCTATGATTTGGATGTGCTAACACCATAATGACCAAGAAATATAATGGAAGGGATGATCCGTGTGATCACCTAGGAAAATGGACTAAAGCACGGGGAAGAGAATCACAGCTTGAATGGGTACACATCTTTTTGCCATACTTTGGATACAATTCCCATGAACTGGTATTTGGAAACAGAGGTCCACCATGGTACTGTGGAATGGGATGTGTTGAAGGAAGGGTTCTTATTGACCTTTAGCTTTGAATATGGCTTCGCAACCATCGATGAAGCATTGCAAAAAATTAAGGTGGTTATCTTCAGAACATCAATGAAACCTATGGAATAGACCCTACCAGATTGGAGCACCTAGCTGTGCCATCTACTGGAATTCTATAATGTGACCACTAAAGAGGAGGATGAGGATCTGAGGAACATTAATATTCCAGAGGCGGAAGGGCACTATGAGGTCAAATCCCACAAATATACAACATGGACATCACCACATCGTTGAAGACAAAGCAAGTAAACATTGGCACTGAAGTAGAACTGAAGTTGGAAAAGGTTGGAGATTATTGGGATGACGCTATCATGGATAAAGTTGTTGAGTTACTCCGTAAATACTAGGATCTCTTCCCTGCAAGTTTTTCAAATTTGAAGGGCATAATTGGTGATTTGGACGTTATGAAGATCATTTTGAAGCTAGACATGAAGCCTATTAAGCAAAGACTGTATCACCTTAATCCTAAGTACAAGGAAAAGGTTTCCCAGGAGTTGGATAAGACGTTGGAGGCAGGAATCATATAACTTGTTGAAGAATCTAACAAGGTGAGCCCGATAGTGGTCCAGGAGAAGAAACAGAAAGGAGAAATAAGGATTTGTGTAAAACTGTGGAAGCTTAATGATGTGTGTGTGTTCACGACCCATTTCTAACACCATTTACAAATGAGGTATTAGAAAATGTTGGAGGACAGGAGGCATATTCCTTCACTAATGGGTTTTTTGGGTATCATCAGATTAAGATCACACTAGGATAGGAGAAAAACAACATTTGTGATGGAGTGGGGGTGTTTTTAGTACACTATGATGTCGTTTGGACTTAAGAATGCGCCTGCGATATTTTCCCACATAAAAATAATGACATTTAAGGAGTTCATCCATAAGTTCCTAGAAGTCTACTTTTATGACTGGATGGTGTTTGGATTAGTGAAGCACCATGTAGAAAGTTTGCATGTGATGTTAGGTACATGTCGGAGATACTAGATCGCGCTGAATTTGAAGAAATGCATATTCTTTGTCCCCATTTTGGATCACGTTGGGTCATGTGGTGGGTAAGCAAGGATTGATGGTGGAACCTACAAAGATTATAGTAATTGTGAATATGGAAGCCCCTAGCAATGTCAAGCAGCTACACACAACGTTGGGACATACAAGATATTATAGAAAATTTATTAAAGCTTATGCTCAAATTACTGCGCCCATGGAGAAACTGTTGAAGAAGGACAGAACATTCTATTATGACGAAGAATGTTAGTGCAACTTATATGTGTTGAAATAAAAGATGGTCATCGTCCCAATCTTGGTATTCCCTGATTGGAAAAAGGAGTATCATGTACATTGTGTGCGGTGCTAACACAAGCCGATGAAGGAGAAATGGACCATCATATAGCCTTCGTGAGTAGGAAATTATCGAAGGCTGAGAAAAATTATTCAATGATGGAGCGTGAAGGATTGGCTATGGTGTACGGGCTGCAAAAATTCAGGAATTATCTGATAGGAGGGAATTTCAAGATGTATGCAGATCATTCTGCCTTGAAATACTTGGTCAACACACCTGTGTTGGGGGGAAATATTTGTATATGGTTGCTACTATTTCAGGAATATGACTTTGAAGTCATTGTAAAGCTAGGGAGGTTAAATGCGGGACCTGACCATCTGTCACAGACCAAAATAGGGGAGGAGCCTAATAATCTAAAGGAAGGGTTACCAGAAACGTAGCTCCTTGAGTTGCACATAGCAGATGATAATTTTGCAAACATTATTCACTTCTTGTCTATGAGGATGGCATCGGAAGGATATAAAAGGCAGCAAAAAAAGAAATTAGTAGTGCGCATGGTAGATTTCTCAGTCATTGTGGCACATCTGTACAAGATGGGTAACGATGAAATATTATGAAGATATGTGCCGAACTTTGAGTGGGATAGCATTCTTGTTGAAGCTCATGTGGGAGCTGCAGGAGGTCATTATGGAGGCAAGGAAACTACACAGAAGATTTTGTTCAGCCAGTTCAACCCCTGGGAAAAAGCAGTTGCGTGCTATATTATCACTGCAAAGAAATATCTCAGCAGATGGGTGGAAGCATAGCCAGTTAAGGATTGTACAAGGGCTATGGCAACAAATTTTTGTTGGGTTGTGTTATATTCTTTACACGACTAGCCCATGAAGTTAATCGGGGGATTAGAAGGGGGGCGATGCCCCCCCTTCATTGCACCGATTGCGTAGTGGGGGGAGTCAGGGGGTTTGAGGGGTGTACGTAACCCCACTCTATAGGGTCCAGGGTAGTGCCCCAAATTTTTTTTTTTTTGGACCCTATGTTAGGTTGGGCGGACCTACCTATGGTCTTGTGCATGTTTTTCGTACATGGTTTTGGAAGTGATGGTTTTCGGTCCATGGTTTTGGATGCAATGGTTTTCAATCCATGGTGTTGGATGCTTCAACAGGTATAAATATGTATTGTAACATTGAAAGGAACATAATGAAAAATCAAGCTGGTAGTCCCGATTTTTGGATCTAGGGGAAAATCTCTATGTATATGTGTTTTATGTGTTATGCTCTTGCATTGTTTATTTTATGTGTTTTAGAATTTGTATGCAGGTAATTTCTGTACGGGGTTAAAACCTACGTTTGGTATTAGAGTTTTTTTGGCTTCAAGGGGATGCCTTTGTTGCTGAGGGGTTTCACTCAGGCCTGTGGTAGGCCCTGTTCAGTGGGAGATCTGTGAGATTGATTCTGGTGGTGAAAGAAGATGGCGAGCAGTGGAAAGATAGAGCTCAAGAAATTTAATGATCAGAATTTTTAGTTGTGGAAACTCAATATGGAGAATCTGTTGGTGGATAAACATTAGTGGATCATGGTATATCTGGGTACTAAACCAATGGGAGTGTTCGATGAATAATGGAAGAAGCTAGATCAAAAGGCAAAGAGCACAATACGATTATGTGTCTCAGATTCAGTATTGTTGAATGTATCAAGGGAAGCTATGGTGAAGGCTTTGTGGGACAAGTTAGGGACTTTGTACGAATCTAAATCTCTGGTGAATAAACTATTCCTTTGGGAAAAGCTGTATAACCTAAGGATGAAAGATGGAGACTCGGTGACAGAGCATCTGAATGCATTTAATACTGTGGTAAGTCAGTTAGCATCTATTGATATTAAAATTTCAGATGAAGATAAGTGCATCAGTTCGTTGTGTTCTCTACCAGGTTAGTGGGATAGTCTGGTTATTGCAATAGGTAGCAATGCAACTTCCGTGCAGTTTGATGAAATAGTCTCATCCTTGCTAGTGGAAGGGATGAGACAAAAAAATATGGAGAGCTAGAATGGTGATGCCTTGTCTATACGAGGATGATCCCAAAATAGAAACAAAAATAAGTCGTCGAGTGGTAGATCTAAATCTCTAGGAAAACATGTAAAGGTGGTGTGCTGGAAATGTAGAAAGGAAGGGCACTACAAAAGGGATTGTAAATCTAAAGCTCCTTAAAAAGGAAATGGATCTGATGATGCTCCTTCTACAGAAGCGAAAACCACCTCAGATGAAGGTGGGGATGTGTACTTGGCTTCTTCAAGTACACATGTAGATCATGAGGCATGGTTGATTGACTTAGGTGCATCCTTTCACTTCACTCCCCATAGAGACTAGTCCTGCGAGTATGAAAAATATGATGGTGGTGATGTCTTCTTAGGGGATGATAGGAAGGCTAGAATCATTGGTCATGGAAAAGTAAAGTTGAAGTTGCAAGGTGGAAGGGTTAGAACACTTCTGGGTGTTATACATATTCCTGCATGGGCTAGAAATCTGATTTATGTAAGCAAGCTAGATAATGCAGGTGTAAAAACAGTGTTCGAGAAGGATACCTATAAGATGGTTTGGGGAGCACTGGTATTGGTGTAGGGAGTTTAGACAAGAACTCTGTACAAGCTGAAAGGTAGCACTTTTGTTGATGGGTGCAACAGTTCTGTGGTTCTTGAAAGTGGAGCAGGAAATATAGTGGTCTCTGGAGAGAAGACTATGCTGTGGCATCAAAAGCTTGGACATATTGAAGAGAAGGGCCTTCAAATACTTCATGGTAAAGGTATGGTAGAAGGTATGAGTAATAGCTCTCTGGATTTTGATTTCTATGAAAATTGTGTATATGGGAAACAAAATCATGTGAGTTTCCCCTCTCGTGGTAAAAGGGAAAAACAAATATTAGAGCTTGTGCACAGTGATGTGTTTGGACCTATGAAGGTTCCATCACTGGGTAAGTCTGTCTACTATGTATCATTTATAGATTACTTCTCAAGAAATACATGGATGTATTTCCTTAAGAAGAAATATGAAGTCTTTGAAAAGTTTGAAGAATTTGAGGCTCTAGTGGAAAACCAAATAGAGAAGAAGATAAAGGTGCTGAGGACAAATAACGGTGGAGATTTTTGTAGTAAGGAATTTGAAGAATTCTGTAAGAAGTGTGGTATAGCATGACAAAAGACTACTCCATATACACCTCAGCAAAATGGAGTTGTAGAAAGAATGAACAAGACATTAATGGAAAGGGCAAGAAGCATGCTCAGTGGTGTCGAGTTAGGATAGGAATTCTGGGTAGCGGAAATGGAGACAACATGTTACCTGGTCAACAGATCAACTTCATCATTGTTGGAGGATAAGACTGCACAAGAGGTATGGACTGATAAGAATCCCTCTTTTTCACATCTGAGGGTATTTGGATGTGATGCATATGTACATGTTCCAAAGAATAAATGAACCAAGTTGGATAATAAATCTTAAAAGTGCATCTTTATTGGGTATAAGGATGGTTTAAAGGGTTATAAGCTTTGGAACCCAGTAACAAGGAAGGTTGTGTACAACTAAGATGTGGTGTTCAGAGAGGTGAAAGATGTTAAACATCATGTCCAACCAAAGGAACCTGAGAAGATAGAGTTTGAGCTAAAGGAGGAAGAATCAGGCTCTACATTAGAGGAGGAATCAGAAGATGAAGAGCCACAAACTCTGGGTGGGAGAAGATCAATTCGAGAAAGAAGGCAGCCAGAAAGGTTTAGTCCATTTGCTTTCCATTCAAATTTTGATTTATCTATTATTGATGATGATCCCAAAACTGTGAAGGAAGCAGTAGATTCAGAGGATGGAAAACTTTGGAAAGAGGCCATGGTTGAT
>APFE031049696.1:11809-30559 GCA_000404065.3 Pinus taeda | reverse complement strand
TTGATGAAATGGCATCTTTGCACAAAAATGAGGCTTGGGATCTGGTGGAGTTGTCAGCTGGAAGGAAACCCATTGGCAGAAAATGGGTGTTCAAGAAGAAGACAAATGCAGAACGAAAGGTGGAGAAATAAAAATCTCAGTTGGTAGAAAAAGGTTGGTGTCGGGAATTGATTTTGGTGATATTTTTTCTCTTGTTGCCAAGGTAACTTCTATTAGATTACTGTTATCTTTTGCTGCTGCTTTTGATTTTGAGGTAGAACAGATGGATGTGAGGACATCATTTCTTCTCAAGGATCTGGAAGAGGAGATATACATGACGCAACCTGAAGGTTTTGCGGTGAAGGGTAAGAAAGAACTGGTATGCAAGTTAAAGAAGTCTTTGTGTGGGTTAAAACAGTCAGCAAGGATGTGGTATCAGAAAGTTGATACATTTATATGGGGACTTGGCTTCACCAGAAGCAAAGCAATTCACTATGTGTATTTTAAATTAATTGGTGACCATGTTATTTGTCTGGTCTTGTATGTGGATGATATGTTGCTAGTTGGAAATGACAAAGAAATTATCCAGGAGTTGAAGACCCATTTGTCTCCAAATTCGACATGAAGGATGTTGGTGCTGTAAACTATATTTTGGGCATGGAAATTAAAAGAGATAGGACAAAGAGGAAGCTCTCGTTAAACCAAAGGAAGTGTGTCGAGATAATATTGTAGAGGTTTAATATGCATGATAGTAAACTGATGAAGGATCCTATTCCTATAGGTGTAAAGTCATCTGCTGAATAGCGTCCCAAGACACAAGAAGAGGAAGAGGACATGTACCATCTTCGATATGCAAGTGCAGTCAATAGCTTGATGTATGCAATGGTCTATACTAGACCAAACATTGCACATGTAGTGGGAGTATTGAGCAGCTTTATGTAAAAACTAGGAAAGGAGCATTGAACAACAATGAAGCGGGTTTTCAGGTATTTGCATGGCAATAGTGATTATGGTTTGTGCTACCAACGAAGACCAAGAGTGTACATAGTGTTGGATATTCATGGCTTTGTTGATGTAGACTGGGCTGGAGATATGGATCAGAGAAGATCTACAAGTGGGTATGTGTTTAACCTATTTGGAGGTGCAATCAGTTAGATGAGTAAGAAAGAATCTATAGTAGCACTATCAACTACAGAGGTAGAATATGTTGGCTTATTGGGCCCTGACCTAGGTTTGGAAGAGTTTTTAGCCAAATGAATCCCATACTACTGGCCCTTTCAGCAACAATCTACAGAGCGCGGACTGAAGTCTCGACTGAGGCAGTATGGGAGGGTGTTGGAACTAGGTTTCTGCACCCTAGGGATGTCTTGATGAGGTCTGGAGAATTCACAAACCGATCTATGCATTTCTGCTATTTCGTGCAGCAGTCTAGCCTTTGCAAAGATCTGCGAAGGGGAGTTTCTTAGATCCTTAGTCTTATTACTTTTATTATAGATCTGATTTATTCTTTAAGGTCTTTAAGCAAATCTTAAATATACTTCATAAAATCATAACATAAGCATAAACATTCAGATCTATGATCAGATACACAGTAATTCAAAATCACTTATCTTTATTATTCTTTTTTTTAGTACATTCCAATTTCCACCCTGCGCACATAGCCGCAGTGGTCCGCACACATAGCTGCAGAGCCTACTCTACCCTCTACTACCCTTGACTTAGACTTAGACTGAAATTACTCTTGCTTTCACAAACCCATACACTTTAGATCTTTGACCAAGCTACTATCAAGAACTTCCTTCTAAACCTAGATCCTTGCTCTATTTATACATTTCCATGGTTCGCAGACCATGGGAAAGTTGACACATTCTAGATTAATCTATAATATTTTAGGGCGGACTACCCTTGGATTTAACCCATTACAATTCGTGCTCCGGACACTTCGCAAATCTTTTACCATAATTTTACCTAAAACTAGTATGCGGGGGGTCCACTACCCAACAGGCCCCCAACACAATCATCGTGACCCATCCCAAGTCACTCGGCTAGTGCAGTGATCTTTGCGCAGAGGTCGTTCAACAACTTTTGCACTTTGCTTACTTCTGAAACACATATTTCTACCCTCTATTGTACTTGTTGCGTGCGAGCCTCTGACATGACATTATTAGTGTCAGTTGCTTCTCGGAGTTCATATCTTGCCTATATATGGGCTAACTTTCCTTCAATGATAGCGGTGACCACAAATGCCTCATCAAGCCATGATTGGATGCATTCTTTAAGGACTGCTTCTTTCTAGCGAGAAGCGTCGACTTGTGCCTTGAGTGCCTGAGCCTCCCTCATCTTGGCTAAGCGCTGAGTAATGGAAACCATCTGCGAGGTCCCCCGGACATTATCATAGGCTTGGTGCAACTCCCATGCTTCTGTTTCTACCTGATGTAGTGTTGAGTCTTCCTGTAGTGATGTGAGTGTAAGAAGGGACTGGTCCAACAATCCCATGCAATCTTGTATAGCACGCTCCATTACTGCCAGCCCTTCTTGAATGGAATAGTGGTACTACTCTCTAACTTCTGGCAGTGTAGGGGGCTGTGCATTTAGTTTTAGTTCTGCGATCTTCAAGTTCAATTCCCGTTGAATTTTGGCAGCCTCCTCATGAGCCTTATGGAATCCTTTGGCTATATGATGAATCTTGTCGGCTACTGGGAATTCCGCTGGCATAGATAGCTCTAGTATACTACTACAAACCTCTGCCATGGCCTATTCCAATTCTTGGTTGTGTGCAGCCAAGTCATCGCACTGGAGATTGATCTAGTCGAGATTTCCCTTTTGCTCTGTCAAAATCTATAGGTCACAACTTTCCCTGGCACAGATCTCAGCAGTTACCCCATCCTACAACTGGTATAGGGTTTCTTTGGGAAGGATGGAAAAATTCAACCCCCAACTTCTCAAGTTACCTTTGACTTGTGCTATGATAGTGCCTGTTGGTAACCTTAAGGTGTTCAATGTGTGGGCACGCACCATCTGTTCAACTGCGTATGTATTGTCTGCTAGGTTTAGTATCATCCCTCCTGGGGGTCACACTTGTAACGCCTATAGCTACACTTTGAGCGCCCCCAACGTAGTCATTTGCTCTATCATCACTTCCTGTAGAGCACTCTTAGTGATATCCTACACTAGTTCTTTATGGGCAAGAAGATCTCCCTCCAAAGTCCTTGTTGTCTTTGTCTTTTTGCGTGCTGGTGGTGGCTCTTGGATGCACAGTCTCTTAAGTTGAGTCGACGCTGTGGTCAAGTCCGTTCGTTCTTGTGTCTCCACTTCCCCTTGGATGTCCTACTCCAAGGATATTTCCTCCACAAGCACTTCATCGGCCATCATGAGAGTTTCTATTGCTGCCTCAGTCACCTCGCGCTGCATGGTTGTTTCCTTTTCGTGGTGCGTTCTTTCTGCCAACTGTGTAATGCACAGCTTGAGTTCTTTCTTTTGCTGTTGAACCGCAAGTTTTTCTAATTCGGCCAAGTCTGGAGCATGCCATTCTAGATTCCATGCCACCATTGCCTCAAAGATTGCATCATCCGTTGTAATGAACAAAAGCTTTACCCATGCTCGAGTAGGATCCTTTCATGCCTGAATATACAAATTATGCATATCCGCCTTGAACTCGTTCATACTTTGCAACCGATTGTATAATTTTGAGGATAACCACAGCTTGCGATTGATCCATGTCTATATACTTGCCTCCATGAATATCTAAAACACCTTGATCTCGTGAATCCTCATGGCATCTTTCATAGCCTGGAGTGAATTATACCGAACGCCTTCAGGTAGGTATTTCTCAATATCAAGAAAATAGTTGCCTTTCGACAGCTCTCCTACAACCAATAAGATTTTTAGGAGTAAATATGCATAATGGAAAGTATTACCTTGCTCCTAGGCTTCTCGACAATTTGAGAGAAATTCATCACAAAGAAACTACACCTAGTTGAACTGAACTCCCTCTACGCATTGTTCCGTGAGTGCAATGATAGAGGCTGGCACTTTTTCTACATAGCATTTCCTCATGAGGTTACTAGCTAGTAGCTGGGTGGCGAGGCACAACCCTCGGTCTTTGATGCTTTCTATTACATACCCTCACTTCCACTTTTCCAACTTGTGTTTAACCTTCATGGCTTCGACGAGGCCTGTGTCGCTACTCATTCCAACGATGCTTACAGGGTTATTTCCTTTAGTAGGTAGCTAAGAGATTTGGTTTATGAGATCGGTCGTGATTGGAATCGGTTCCTCTAGCTAGAGATATCCATCATGTACGAGACATAGTAACTATCGGATAGCAAAAATTGTGATTGCTGCATGGTGATAGTGGGGTATCCACCTTAGATTGAGTAATCCCACCTTTGCCACACCCTGTAACCACTTCTGATGCAGTAATTTCTCCTTGGCCAACTGGGGGAACTTCTCACTATCCATGAGATCCTAATCTTCGAACTTGATATTCGGTATCTGACCCAGTAGTAAACCATCAAACCTTATTTCATCTGGAAGAAGCGGGGTCTAGAGCGTACTCTTTATGGACTACAAGTCCTTCGAAATCTTGGCGGTCCCTTTCCACAGAGAGATATATGGTGGTAGTGTTATTGTCGAAGGTACTTGGTGAAGATTTTCCTCTTCCTCATCTTATGCTTCAATATGAGCGATCAGAGCTTGTAGATCTTCCTCATCCTCCTCAGGTTCCATAGTGATGGCCTTACCCTTTTTTGCCATTGACAACTTACTGAATCACGATGATGCCCGGACTGGCCCCATAGCTTGTTTATCTTTCTCAGTCCGCAATGTATGTGGGTACTTTGGAATTTCTAGGGAAGCAACCACCTCTCTCGGCTCTTCCTGGGTCAGATAGGGGTCTTCCACGAACCTTTCTTTGGTTCTAGACATCATTTTTATCCTAGATTCTCTCAGGTGAATGGGTGGCTAATTAGCATTTTTATAAGACTGTGTGAATTCAAAATCAACCCTTCCCTCCACTTTTGAGTCATTAACATCTTGTTGGAAGCAGATATTTTCATATCTAATTCTGAATGCTTGTCTTAATGGCTTGCCTCCTGCTCCTCTTGGCCATAAATAAAACTTATTATCATGAATACTATTGTCAACTGTCACCTCCCAGCCTCTCCATGTGGTAGTGCATCCCCTTATTCCCGACCATGATCCAGATGACCTACTAGTTTTTCACAAAACATCTCTTCTGCGCAACTCTTGTGCATAATTTTTTATAGTCTTGCACCTTCTTTCAACTACTTGAAGTGTTGAGACTAGGCCTCCTATGGATAGTCAGGTGGTCGCACCCCTTGTGCGAGGCTTCCACTTCCCTGCTAGCCCAAGCTGCAAGCACCCTTCGTGTACCTTTACGTCTAGTAGCGTGTCACGTTTTATGCTCCTTCGTTCAGTAGGGTGCGTCACAACCATGATAGCAGGGTCGTGGCTCATTCTAGTATCATAGGAGAGCCAACCATGTCTGGTCCCCTTATTCTCAGATTCGCACAGCCCATTTATGTGACTCCACTTTTTTATTTTTCTGATTTCTTCATCCAACCTCACACTTTTCCTCCTCAGCCTTGACCATTCTTTATCAAGTTCACGAAGTCTCAGGCTGTCATGCCAAATAGCTTCATGCAATTGCCGAATTCCTTTGCCCAGGTTAGTCTTAACTATAGGGGCGGTGTACGAGGAAATTCTCTCTGCCTTCCTAGTTTTATCCGATTTAAGCATGGATAGGGTCATCTTTGCATGCCTCATTTTGTTTATGGTCCTATATACCCACCAAACCCTTGGTACACGCAGATGTAGTTGCGCGGCATACAGCTGCATTCTTCATCATAGGTAGGTCCTGAAACTGCTTCGACCTAGCTATCCAGGCTTAGTTCAATGCTGAGAGTCTCTGATCCGTACATGCAACCGCTTTCTACATTCACGCCTATTCCACCTATTCTTCCTGGGTGTATTCCACCCTTGTGTAGTTGTTGCACACAACACCTCTTGTTGCACGACGGGCCACTTCTGATCCATAACTATAGTTCCCCAGTGGTTTATGAATTCCACCACATTGGTTGCACCATCACTTGCTGGTAGTGTCCTTACTTCATTTGTCACGTGTCGCAATGATTTGATCATCATATTACAATTTATCATCATTACCTCATGCAATCGGTTCTCCCAGTGCTCTACTTCATCAGAATCTGACATGCAGGAACTATCACATTCCCATGAGAGTGTTCCGTCTACTGTTGGATTCACCCAGTCTTGATATTGTGCCATTATCTGGTAGATGAAGTCTAGTTCATCATCAATGTCCTCATTGCGCATAGGTTCAGTGTAGCGTGCTCCTTCGGCTAGATCTAGTGGAACAATTACACGCAGCGACTTTTTCTCAAAAATCATTTTTTGCTTCTTCAAGTTGATGACTCCATTCATGTCCGTAGCCCAATCTATCCCTAATAATGTGGGGTAAGAGTTACTTTCATCTACAATCTCTATTACCTCGAAATATGTCTGTGTACTCACGCCATCAATATCCACAGTTACCCCTTGTAGTCTTCCCATGGTCATGATCTTTTGCTTATTTTCCATCCTTAATTGAATAGGAGACCACTGTAATGTGGGTCAACCCATCCATTCCCAAGTCTATTTTGGTAGCACATTCGCATCCGAACCTAGTTCAAGAACTACCTAATCCATCTCATATTCACCAATTTGCACTATCAGCCGCATTTCCCTTCCTGTACGCAAATAATGCTTTCCCATCTTTTGGATTACGCACAGTTCTCCTGGTCTTGTGCACCTAGTGATCAACTCTTGGAGTCCTTAAACTACCTCGTTGTCCTATAGTAGCTTCATGCAAGTCTCTAAAAAGGTAGTAATCATAGATGGATCCACTCCGTTCAAATTGCTTCTTACTACCTGAGTTAGAGACCTCTGCGAAGCTCTTTGTAGCTTTTGTATCTATTTCCTTCATGCATCCCAAATCAATTTCAAGGGCCTTTGTAGAGGTCTTGCAGACCCACACATCGTCCCCAAGTTTCTTTTTCTTATCCTCCTCTATATTCGCGCCACTTCTAAGTTCCATATTCACATTGGGGTCTCCTTCACATGGTTCCGACCTCATCGTCTGGACATTTTGAGTTGGAGCAGGTTACAGTACCCCCTTCTCACACATATCTGCGATTGGCATTGGGAAATATACAGCTTCAAGATCAAACTAATAATAGTGCGAGCAACTTATTCTAGTTGGATTCATACAGTCGTGTGCATAGTGCCTAGGTCCTCCACAGTTGTAGTAGATTAACTATCCATGACCTCATCCTAGTCCCATCCCTCCTTGTCCTTCTCGCCCTTGGAAGCCACCCTGTGCTATTGTTGCAGCTAGGTCGGGGCCTCATGTTTCCATTTGCATTTGATATGCTCTAGTCCTATCCATCATTAGTTCATATCTTCGACATGTCCTCTCATCGGGACCCATTGATCTACAAAAATTACGGTACAACTGCTGCGGAGTATGGGTATATTTTGCAACAAGTGACAATTGTCTATCGCATTCCTCCCTCCTACTTGAGAAATCGTGCACCAAAGATCAGCAGACACAGTCGTGCCTACCTGTGCTTCCGGTCTCAACAACATCGGTCCCCCTCATGCCAAATAGTTCACGAATACAGGGTAGTGATCCTTATTGTGCCTGTTATGAAACCAGCTCAAGAAAAGATAGAAAAGATAGATCAACGCCTTATAATTCATCCTCTTCGAGGGGGAAACCTCCTTTACATTACATAAATGAACAATTCTTGGATGATTCAAATGACAAAACCTCCTTTCTATATATAGGAGTCTAAGGAGTCACAATATAATCTAGCCGACCTAACAATAATAATATAAAGCCACAAAAATAACAATAGAGGGGTTCTATGGGGCTCAGTAATAACAATATGGGGGCAATAGGGGCACAGCAATATTAATAAGGGGTATAACTACAATAGTAATGGGGTAATCACTAGCATTATAGGGACCCAACAAAGGCAGACATCTCGAAAATGAAGGTGAATAGACAGGGCTGAGAGGCTTAAAAACCACTCAATGGCAGAGACAGAGGCAGAGAGAAGCAATTGCTCAGAGACAAAGAGCTAGAGAAAATGTAGCTACGAACAATTGATCAGAGGCATTAAGAGGGAGAGTTTGTGTACTCTTTAAACTCGAGGTTGATGAGTGAAATCCCTGTGTAATATCACTGTTGTTGTGTTATGGCTCTAATTGAGCTCATTCCTGTAAACTTTGTTCTTGAAGACATAATATAGAGGTCGACACTGAAAGATGGAGCAGGAGACGTAGCTATGAAGTCTAGTGAACTCCTTGATTATTTTTTGTGTTGATGTGTGTGTTTATTATGTTTATAATTGTTCATTGTCTATATTATTTGCAATATTTTTTATCCATTGCTCTAAATAATATAGGTATTCCTACACATGAGTCTATAATACCTTAATATTGATTTAAGAACTCATTTTCAGATCAAGCCTTCGAGTTAATTTGGGTTGTTTCTTAGTGTGTGATAATGTTATTGTGATAGCATTGTGAGTGAGTGGAGTATGCAATATCTACTCACATATATTATGTAGAGATATATAAAATATTTGTCATAAAATATCAGAGGTAGAGTTGAGAAGAAGATGCATAATTTGTGCATTGGTTGTGCTAGAAATTTGGTAGATTCAGGTGTGTTTGTGAGCAGTAATTTGGGTGAGCATAAGAGAAGAAATTTCCCCCTCCAGGTCAGAGTATGATTCATATTTGATGAGCAGAATGGTAGAGTTGTTGGGTTGCTCATGTTAAGCGAATTGGGAACCGAGTCTAAAAATATATGAAACATGGTTCGCATGGAGGAAGTGAAGTCATGTGGAGGCTTTAGTATAGACATTTATTTGGACTATTCATAGTACGAATATTTTTCTCCATCCAATAGGAGTTGGATAGTTTAATGGTGGTTGGATGAGGATTGTTGGTTGTGGGAGCTTCCAGTGGATGGCAGTCCATAGATTTGCGAGAGAAAAAAAGTTTCAGTTTGATAGATGACAAAATACTGTAGAGGAATCTAAGTCTTTTAGATTATGGTTGTTAGCTAATCCATGTAAATTTGTTCATCATATTAATAGAATATTTGATTAGTGTGACAACAATAGGGTGGTTTTCTCCTGAAAGGGTTTCCACCAGAAATACTTGTGTTCTAGTGTATGTGCATGCTTTATTTATCATGGTTGTTATGATTTCAGTTTACTGTTGCTTATATGTTTTGATGAGCTAACATTGTGGATGTTCATGAATAATTGACATTGAGGAAAAATTATAAATTGGTGAAAATTAATTAAAGGCCATCACTACTGATTCACCCCCCCCCCTCCTCGGTCGTGAATATATTTCCAACATGACATTAATGTCATATTGTTTGTAGGAGCTAGAAGAGAGAGAAATGGAAGGTATGTTGGTTTCTAGTGTGTCAGTATGTTGTAGTTGATATGTCACAACTTATTATTCAAAGAGGTTTGGCTATGCTTTGCCATTGATGTCAAAGGGGGATAGGGAAACTAGCTAGTGGAGAGTGAAACTAGTAGGTGATGTGGCTATGGCGTTGCCATCAATGCCAAAGGGAGAGATTTTTTGGAACATGGTGTTGGAATTCATGTCAATAGTAGGGTTAGTTGTTTGTTGGCATTGTTGACAATTGCAGGTGTATGTGCATGGTCATGATGTACTGATAGCACTGCAAGAGACTGTCATGATGTATATAGGTGTTAGGATGCAAGTGTTGGTATATCTCATGGATCTAGGTGGAGAAAACTGAAGAAAATGTAATTTCACTTTCTATATGCTTATTTTGTGTGAGAAACACACTTATATACATGAATATTCTTTAGCACAATCACTTACACAATTTTTTGCACATAAAAGAAAAACCACAGGCATGTCCCATGGTTTTTCCCATGGAAACGTCCCATGGTATTTGTAGGGTTTTGAATTGAACCAGTCCATGTTGATCTAGCCTCCAACAACATGGTGTAATAAAATGTAATCAATGTGCATTGATTTGGTCTGACTTGTGGACTGGGAAAATTATATTTAGCTTGCTATACCATGGATTTACAAGAGGTTTGATGAGGTACAATTTTAGTGTCAAAATTATACACCTATGCATTGAACCATACTGATGTGAGTGTGTGACTTTAGATCAGTGGTAGCCTAAGCATATGAGAGAAGTGTGCATGGTGTAATGGACAATGCAAAAATATAATAGGATTGTTTGAGGTAACCTATGAATGTAATAGAAATCATATATATATGGCTAAGACATAGATCAATGGATCGAGTATGTTATGGGATGTGCAATGTATTGGTTCAATCAATGCTCCTGAGAATGAATGCAACCAGGGGATTTTTTGTGATGATGGTAGCTATAGTGGCATGGTAAACAAAGTGTATGACTATTGTACATTTAACTATATGTTGAGTGTAAACTATGTGCGTAGAAGATGAGTAATGAAGATATGATGGTGCTACAAGTGAAGATTTGTGTAAGGGAAATGTTTTTTATCATGTAATATAGGAGTTGCCATTATTGTCACTATTGATTCCATTACTCTATTTCCATATTACTACTGCTAATGTTTTTGTGTATGATCCTTGTACATAATATTTCAGTGAGGTTGACCAATATTAATTCACATGCTACTGAGTGAATATGTGTATATGTTTTTTATAGTACTACATTATCAATGATATGCTATTGAGAAAAAAGTATACAGTGCTTATATTTTATTTTGTTTCTACTTCTATTGTTGTGTGTGTGTTTGTTGTTGTTTGAGTTTGATAGTGAGATGCATTGCAGAGTAGAGAGTGTGATTTGGAGTGCTAATGAATGTGTTGAGTAAGTAGAGAGTTTTATTTGTTGATGTTATTATTGATAAAAGAGTTAGTTTGTGTATCTAATGCAAAAATTGATGAATAGAGGTCCACATTGTATTAAAGGTCGATGTCTTCAAGGCAAGTGGCGGCTTTCTAATTAGAGAGCAGTAGCATCTGTCATGTGGATGGTTGAGAAACTATTTAGGGGTCAGATCCTCTAACAGATTGATGTCTACAAAGGTAGTTAGGAGTGGGTGCTTCCAAGAAGGGGGGTGCTTGCATCTTATTGGGGGTCAATACCTCCAGTAGTTGGATGTATACATATAATTATGTAAGTGGGTGCTTCCATCAGGTCATAGCATGGAGCAAATGGGTTCTCACATATCTCTTAAGTTGGTGCTTGCATACTGGTCAGTTCTAGTACATTTTGAAAGAAGATTAAATTAATAATAAGAGGAAGTAGATGTTGGTTTTCTCCCTTTATGGGTTTCCACATAACATCTAGTTTCCATGTGTTTGTTGATGTTTTATGTGTTCCTCTCATGGTTCATTTGTACATGTATTATTTTCTGATCATGTGTTATGTTTCAATCCGCTGTTATATATTGTGTTTCTCATTAATGGTTTGGGTAGTCAATTAAAAAAATTGATAAAAAATTTATAAGATTGTCTAGATGGAAATATACTAATTCACTCTCCCACCCCCACTTAGTATAGTCAAGATCCTAACATGAGAAAGAGAGAAAAGGTAGGCATATTTTGTCATTTGATCTACCACTACCATAATGACACTCTTTCCTTCATATTTTAATAAACCTATAATAAAATCCATTGAAACATATTCCCAACATCATCTTGGTATAGATAATGGATAAGTAGCCATGGGGTCTTGATAATATCTCCTTTGTTTTGTTGGCATATCACACATTCTACCACAAACTTTTGCACATATGCTTTAATACCTTCCCAAAAAAATATTTAGTGATCCTATGGTATGTCTTCAAGAACCTTGAATGTCCTCATATAGGAGAAGTGTGTAATTCCAAAAGGACCTCATGTTTGAAAGTTGAGAATTCTTACATAAGTATAAGAAATCTTGATGACATAACAAATCATTTTTCCACTTAACTTTTTCTGGTGCATCAACATCCTCACATAGTTGTTGAATGATCTTGAATATCTTGTCATATTGCTACATTTTTATCCTTGCTTCTCCACCTAGTTAGATTTTGGAATGGAAATAGCACAAAGTAAACAATTTGTTTCTTCATCTTTCTCTCAAATTGCATCTACCACAATATTTTGTTCTACCAGTTTGGAGATAATAATTTTGTTGTAGCATGTACAACCACCCTCCAAAATTTTTCCTTAACCTATTTTGGAGCCTCCCTACCAACCTTACACAACACTTTGTCTTGCCTCGTCAAGTACTCAAGCATCAATGTTTTCCTCGCACAAAGGTAGCCTGTCAATCATAGTCGATCCATTCTCTTCACTGGCTGCTTACCCAGACTTGGTCCAGATGTAGGCTGAGTTGCTTCCCCTTGAAAATTGCACATTCCTAGAGGGAAACCAGCCTTCCCTCCAAGATTTGCACAATCCTCTCTGATAGCCTGCTGGTCCCCAGGATTGCGCAATCCTTCCAGCCAACCCTCCCAGCACGATTTGCATAATGTTTCCCAGCCATAGGCTGTTCAACCCAAGATTTTCACAAATCTAGGTAGCATTCAACTACTCTTCCCAGAAATTGCACAATCCCCTTCAGAAGTGAGTCCATCATAGAGTTAGGAATGCACATTTTTTCGAATAAGTTGAGCATTGTCATGCATGGATAGTCTGGTTGACTAGTTCCACCCAGGACCTAGGAAACTTGACTTGCATGCATGTATGACTTGATCTTCCCAAAATAGAAAGAGACAACATGAAAAAGGCATCCCATGATTTAAGGAACTATTTTTAGCAGGCGGGGATTACATGCAAAGTTGTTTTAGAAGTTTCCCTCCAGGTGTTGCTTTTTCCTAGATTTGTGGCATGCACGTCATGAGACCAAACTTATTTATTCGACGCATCAGAGCTCATTCATTACATCGAACTTGAAGCTCTAACATCCCATAGCAGATCCAAGACTCTTTGACACATCTGGCTCAGCTATTCATTGGTAAGTGGCCTTACCTTGTCTTTTTCAGCATTTCTGTTGCTTTTTGTGTATTCGTTTGTGTGAGTGTTGATTGCTTGATTTATTTGAACGTCTACTATCTTTCACATATATTATAGCTTGTCCTACCTTTGTTTCAATTTTCGTTGCTATCTCACTTCTGTCACATCCATGAAACTATTTTGCACAAATGTTCGCCCAACCGACAAACTGCGTCACCCACATGCATGTTGATCTGTTTGTTGAATCTTGCATCATGCTTTTCATCCATTTTTTATCACTTCTTATATCACTTAGTGCTTCCATCCATTTCATCGACTTACTTGCTTTCAGTTGCCCATCGATGAGTCGGGCCTACCTTGGCTCGATCTTTGTCTTCACCAAGGTTGTATTACGCAATCCAGAGAAGGAAGGTCACCTTCCTCTTTAGATTTGCACATTATGGCCCACCAATAGGCTCTTGGACTAATTCTCACATTCCTAGAGGGCAGTGGCTGCTTGGCCCAAGAATTTGCGCAAATCTTTCCCTGTGCCAATAGTCCTTCCCTGCTGGAAATGCACATTATGCGATCCCAGTAGCCAACTTCCCAATTGGATTGCACATTTTGAAAATCCAGTAGCCAGTCCAACCTCCTAGTTAGTCTAGACTACCTTTTCCATATTTTTGGTAGCCAGTCACTCAGCCTCCTAGTGAAATTTGCGCAATCTTGCTCATTAGTTTCCTAGGTATGTGTTGTGTCCTTCCTTGAATTTGCTTTGTTTTCATTGGAATATTTCTTTCCATGCATGATGCTTGTTTCCAGATCTTTTAGGTGTTCATCTATCTCAATGGCTTCCGAGAGAACAAGATCTCAGGACACTATTGGTATGGCATCTGGAGTTGCAGCTGAGCAGGTGTCCTTTGTTTTGCCGATCTATGAAGATACAAAGTTCTATCTAGACAAGGACATAAAACTAAAGTGAAAATAGGTGAATGAAACATTCATAGGTACTTTTGGGGAAGAACTTGAAGACCATTAGGTGTACGTGAACATTCATAAGTCTTGCTTATACTAGATTGCATGCAAATACCCCGCGTCCCCATGCGCAGACATGATTCATTGGATCATCTCTCACACTGACCTTGAGATGATGACCTTGAACAGTGTCAGTGGGATGAAGCTTGCAACCTTCTAGGCATGAGATTACAATGAGATGTATCAGCTGACCGAGCCCATAACTGTCATGACTCCCTCGTTTAGCTTGCCCAATAGTAGAGGCCACTCCAAAGACATTCTGAAGGATTGGGTAAAGAAGCTAGCTTGTTTCAGGATGACCCCTAATCACATCTATAATATGAAGATATTGAGGAAGGCATACCAATACTTGGTCATATTCGCATGTCGACTGAGTGGACAAGCGAGCACTAAGACCTTTCGTCAGAGTTGGGTGGTTGCACTAGACCAACTAGCTAGAGAAGGAACACCATGAAACTCGTCTGGCATACTGGCTCATTAGCTCAAGGAGCAAGTCACGAAGGCTCGACACTCACCCAAAGGCATGCATGCAGAGATTTACATGTTTGCCTACATTCTAGATGTTGTGTGTGCCCAACATAGGTTCCTGGGCTTAGAATGGGCATGGTCAATAGCGGAGACTGTTGTGAGCACATATTTCAAGTTATTGTCTGAGTGCAACTTTAGAGGAGTGATCATATGGTTGTCTGACCATCTTGTCACCCTAGTGTACAAGTTGATATTCGAACAAGATCCACCAGGCATGCCAAAAGAACCAATGAAGGCATTGTTAGGCATTGCAGATTGGTATCCCTCACCAGACAACACATTCATCAGACTGTTCAGTGTGGAGAAGCCTCCCCTTGTTCTGCCAAAGTTTGCTTTGGACATGCTTGTCATGCAGGAAGTATAATATCATATCTCAGTAGGATTAACAACTAGGTTGCAGTGGAAGAAGAAGGAACCTTGGCCCACTCTTCCATTGCGGCTTGGGTTATACAAGATCTGGAGCATCAAGCAAGTGAATGTCGAAGTTGAACAGATGAAGAAGTGTCCATTCAACCTACGAAGCTTCAACCCATATGACCCACATTTCATTGTGAAGGATCACTCCATGAGAGTTTAGTTCAATTAGATCCATGGGGCATGTCATTAGGTTGAGGAGCACTCATGGAGGTATTGTGTCAATTCCTCTAGACCCAATGAATAGGTCATTTTCACTATAGAGTGGTTAGCAAAGTAGTGTGAAGTAGCATCATGGAGAACACCAGCAACAGCAGTAGTAGTAGAAACAGTGGAGCCAAGAATTCCTATGCATGACAAAGGGAAGAGAAAGATTGTCGACTGCATGGAGGAGGAACAAAGCTGCAAGTTTCAAGCAAATCCACTTATAGAACAAGCAACTATGGCTATTCAATAGAAGAGGTAGCAGTGCGACAAGCAAATCACATGAAGCCAGAGGGATGAGAAGGGAATGGAAGAAGTGGAGAAGGAGTTGTATGAGCTGAGGGTACAACTCCGGAAAGAACAAGAGTTGCGCCAGCATGAGAAGGAAGCACATCAGCAACAGATTCAGGACGGGGTGCATCACGTGCAGACATACGAAGAAACTCCCGTACAAGTAGTTTATTCTTTTGAACAACTGGCATCATGCAAATAGGGTGAACCCTCACAGGGGAAAGATTTTTCTCATGAGATAGAATAGGCTCCTGAATAGTTGGACGCAGACATGGTGCAGCCAGATTTGGAACAGGACACTAACCTCATGCCTCACCAAAGAGGTCAACTCACCTGTTTCAATGCACCGAGACAGTTTGCAAGTCTCAGATGAGCAAAGAGGCACTTAGATCCTTCGTGCTCAGCCGGAAGCAGAGATGCACAACATCTCCTTTGAAAAATCTCTTCATAGAGTTGTGCAGTCTTAGACAGTACTAACTCCGGAAGACCAAGAATCCCCAGCAAAATTTGAAGAGAAAGTGGTCATGACTAATGTGCACAATCATCTAGACGCATTGGTCGATGCAACTAGAGTGTATGCAAAAGCCACTAGCTCAAGTGTTCATTTTCTCATAGCTAAGAATGAGCGAATGGCGAAGGAACTACAGGTGGCCAAGTAGGGAGAAGACTTGGTGATAATGTCCGCCCGAGCTGAACTGAAGAAGGAAATACTGGATGAAGTGTTGTCCTTGGACACATTTATGTGAGCATTGTACTCCAAGCATGGTACCGTGCATCAACCAGTCGTTCATCTCCACGAATGGCGACAATGATGTGATAGAAGAGTATGCATCTTGAAGAACATTTTTATGAAACCAGCTTAAGAAAAGATAGAAAAGATAGATCAACGCCTTAGAATTCAGCCTCTTCGACGGGGCAACCTCCTTTACATTATATAAATGAACAATTCTTCGATGATTCAAATGACAAAACCTCCTTTCTATATATAGGAGTGTAAGGAGTCACAATATAATCTAGTCGAACTAACAAAAATAATATAAAGCCACAAAAATAACAATAGAGGGATTCTATGCGGCACAGTAATAACAATATGGCGGCAATAGGGGCACAACAATATTAATAAGGGGTATAGCTACAATAGTAATGGGGTAATCACTAGTATTATAGGGACCCAACATGCCCCTCTCCTTCAAAAAAGTGTTGTCCTCAATGCTTGAGTAGTTCTGGATACTTTTACATAAAATTCTCATCCTCCCATGTGGAATCTTCAGCAGATAAGTTCTTCCACTTGATAAGATACTCTGAAATTGAACAATTTCATAATTATCGAGTTCTTGTTTCTATGACTGCTTCTGGTTCCAATATAATTTTTCCTTCCTCGTCAAGTTCTGGCAATATTGTTTGAACTGGGAGCCTGTCGCCTATAACCTTCCTTAAACATGAAACATGGAAAACTGGGTGTAATCGAGAAGCTGCAGGAAGCTCCAATTTGTATGCCATAGTACCAATCTTTTGCAACACCTTGTATGGACCATAATACTTTGGTGATAATTTATTATCCTTCTTAGCTTGCTTGAGGAACATTTGCTTATATGGTTGTAGCCGTAGAAATACCCAATCACCTACAACAAAACTTCTTTCGCTGCGATGTCGATCTGCCTGTTGTTTCATTCTATTCTGTGCCAACACGAGGTTATCCTTTGAGAGTTGGAGGACTTGTTGTTGATGTTCGATGTGATGTTCCACTGCTTGAACCTTAGAATTTTCTCTTAAATATGATGTGATGGATGGTGGCTGATACCCATAAAGTTCCATAAATGGGGTCATTTTTGTTGCTATATGGAAGGAAGTGTTATACCACCATTCAGCTAGAGGCAACCATTTGACCCATTGTGTCTGTTTATCGGATACAAAGCAACGAAGATATCCTTCCAAACATTTATTTACTATCTCAATTTGCCCATCAGATTGAGGATGATAAGATGCGCTATGAGCTAACTTAGTACCAAGACAAGAAAATGATTCTGTCCAAAAATTTCCAGTGAAAGTGCGATCTCTGTCACTTACAATAATGTTCAGATTTCCATGTAGCTTTTGAATTGTTTCCATAAATGCAGTAGAAACTGTACTGGCTTTAAATGGATGTGTAATGCACAAAAGTGTGCATACTTGGTAAGTCTGTCAACTATCACCATGATGACACTCTTTCCCTTAGACTTGGGTAAACCTGTAATAAAATCCATTGAAACCTCCTCCCAACGTTGGCTTGGAATGGATAAAGGTTGTAATAAACCTGGTGTCTTAATTGTTTCAACTTTATTTTGTTGGCAAACCAAACATTCCCCCACAAACTTTTGAATATCTAATTTAAGGCCCTCCTAAAAAAATTCCTTCTTAACCCTGTGGTAAGTTTTTAAAAATCCCGAGTGCCCTCCTAAGGTAGAAGTGTGCAATTCCATAAGAATCTTTTGTTTTAGCTGGGAATTCTTACAGAGGTATAAGCGATCTTTGTACCATAAAGAATCATTTTGCCAGCTAAATGTATCCGACGTACTAGAATCTTGTTGTAACTTCGAATAAGTGCCCACACTTCTTCGTCATTCTTCCATTCCTCCCTTGCTTCATTTATCCAATCTGGTTGGTAATAGAAATGGGCGCACCAAAATGCTTCCATATCCTCATCCTTTCTTGAGAGTGCATCTGCCACCACATTTTGCTTCCCTTTTTTGTAGATGATTTCAAAGTCGTAACCCAACATCTTTGTGACCCCACTTTTGTTGCTCTTCAGAGGATAATCTTTGTTCTAAAAAGTATTTAAGGCTATCATGATCCGTTTTTACCTTGAAGTGTCTTCCCATTAGGTAGGGTCGCCATTTCTTAAGTGCATGGAGTATTGCCAACATTTCCTTCTCATAAACAGCTTTGTGTAAATACTTTCCCTTTACTGGACGACTTTCAAAAGAAATGGGTCTTTCATCTTGCATTAAAACAGTACCAATTCCATTTCCTGAAGCATCACATTCCACAATAAAGGTTTTTGTGAAGTCCGGTGTAGCTAAGACAGGTGCTTGGCACATTGCCTCTTTAAGATGTTCAAAGGCTTTTGTTGCTTTTGGAGTACATGAAAATGCATCTTTCTTCAATAGTGTTGTTAGAGGTGCTGCTATTGTCCCATAATTCTTAACAAACTTGCAATATACCCTGTCAACCCGAGAAATCCTCGTAGATGTT